>CM076584.1:808692226-808853528 GCA_034641835.2 Pinus albicaulis
TTGAAAGTCATTCTCTTCTCTTTTATTTGGGTTAGCCCTGAATATAGGTATTCCGGACCGAAGATATGGCTATAGGAGTCTATTCATCGCACATATGCTTCGATCAATAGTATTGTAACCATCGAAGTAAAGCAAAGCAAGCAGGAACCTAAAGGATCAAATGGAACGAGATAAAGACAAGTAAATCCCCAATTGAAGGTCTTTCAAGAAGAAAAGTATTGTTCGGAAGGGAGGAGACTGCTCAATAATTCCATATCTATGTTGTAGAATCATAACATAAAGGAATACTCAATTTCACTTGGAACTTGAGCAGAGAGTAGCGATCTCTCTTCAGA
The DNA here is from genome assembly GCA_034641835.2 of Pinus albicaulis. NCBI lineage: Eukaryota > Viridiplantae > Streptophyta > Pinopsida > Pinales > Pinaceae > Pinus > Pinus albicaulis. Next base: position 808,692,562 of record CM076584.1, read on the forward strand.
GCGAAAAAGAGTATTTTTTCATCTTTTTTTTATAGTTACTTGAGCCGGATGAGAGGAAACTTTCACGTCCGATCCTGAGGGGGGGGAAATCTTAGAATAACCTATCCAAATCTTTTTCTTGCTAGGCCCATAGCTAAAAACCAACTTTATTGAGATCACGGGGTACATTCAATTATGAGATTCAATCCTGGAAAGATATTATTCCTCATTACCTCTCTGCTCGTCCTCATTACCTCTTTGCTCGGGGTTCTGGAACATTTAAAGAGAGAGAAATAGCTACTGGGGGAGATGCTATCGGGGAACAACTAACGGGTCTGGATCTGCAAATGATTATAGAGCGTTCACATATGGAATGGAAGAACTTGGTGGAATTGAAATGGAATAGATTGGAGGAGAACCAAGAATCCACTGTGGATAGATGGGAGGATGAAAAAATTCGAAGAAGAAAGGATTTTCTGGTTGGACGCATTAAATTGGCTAAACATTTTCTCCGAACAAACATAGAACCAAAATGGATGGTCTTATGCCTATTACCAGTTCTTCCTCCCGAACCGAGGCCAATCGTTCAATTAGGTGAAGGTGGACTTATTACCTCGTCAGATCTAAATGAACTTTATCGAAGAGTTATCAATCGGAATAATACTCTTACAAATTTATTAGCAAGAAGTGGATCTGAGTCATTTGTTATTTGTCAAAAAAATTGATCCAGGAAGCCGTAGATGCACTTCTTGATAATGGTATCTGCGGACAACCAATGAGAGACAGTCATGATAGGCCTTATAAATCGTTTTCAGATGTGATCGATGGCAAAGAGGGAAGATTTCGTGAAAATTTACTAGGCAAACGAGTTGATTATTCAGGTCGTTCCGTTATTGTGGTGGGTCCCTTTCTATCATTGTACCAATGTGGATTACCCTCAGAAATAGCAATAGAGCTTTTTCAAGCATTTGTAATTCGTAGTCTCATTGGACGACATATTGCTCCTAACCTAAGAGCTGCTAAAAGTATGATTCGAGATAAGGGACCCATTGTATGGGAAGTACTTCAAGAGGTTATGCAAGGACATCCCGTATTGTTGAATCGAGCACCTACCTTACACAAATTGGGAATACAAGCGTTTCAACCTATTTTAGTAGAAAGACGTGCCATTCGTTTACATCCATCGGTTTGTGGAGGATTTAATGCAGACTTTGACGGAGATCAGATGGCTGTCCATGTACCTTTATCTCTGGAAGCTAGAGAAGAAGCTCGTTTACTCATGTTTTCTGAGACAAATCTTTTGTCTCCAGCTATCGGGGATCCTATTTCTATACCAACTCAGGATATGCTTCTTGGGCTTTATATATCAACGGTCGAAAATAGTCAAGGTATTTACGGGAATAGGTACCATCCGTATCTCTCGGAAAAGAAAAGCTTTTCTTGTAAGAAACCTTCCTTTTATAGTTATGATGATGTGCTCAGAGCTTACCGACAGAAACGAATTGACTTATACAGCCCCTTATGGCTCCGGTGGGGGGAATTGGATTTACGTATCATTACCTCAGTAAACCAAGAAGCCCCTATCGAAGTTCAATACGAATCTTTGGGTACTTTCCACGAAATCCATGAACATTATCGAATAAGAAAAGGTAGAATGGGGGAAATCCTTAATATATACATTCGAACAACTGTTGGTCGTACTCGTTTCAATCGAGAAATGGAAGAAGCCGTACAAGGGTTTGCCTGTTTTGAACACCCAAAGAAATCACTACCAGCTCTCAGGATCTAATGTTATTGATCTTATGATTTTTTCATTAGTGCAGATATAGAGATCGAGGAAGCCTTCGAATAATCGGCTTGGACCCATTGCTTAATCCTACTCATGAAAATATGGAGATTTTTACTTATGAAGAAACAAACTAGATTGCCCTTTGATAATTTGCTCTTTTATAATAAAGTGATGGATAAAACTGCCATTAAAAAGCTTATTAGCAGATTAATAGATCACTTCGGAATGACATATACATCACATATCTTGGATCAACTCAAAACTTCAGGTTTTAAACAAGCTACTGATACAGCTATTTCATTAGGAATTGATGATCTTTTAACAGCGCCTTCCAAAGGATGGCTCGTCCAAGATGCGGAGAAACAAGGTTCTGTTTCGGAGAAACAGAATCATTATGGGAATTTACATGCAGTGGAAAAATTACGTCAATCGATCGAGATATGGTATGCTACCAGTGAATATTTGAGAAAAGAAATGAATACGAATTTTAGCATGACTGATCCCTTAAATCCAGTACATGTGATGTCTTTCTCAGGAGCTAGGGGAAGCACATCTCAGGTTCACCAATTAGTAGGTATGAGAGGATTAATGTCAGATCCTCAAGGACAAATCATCGATCTACCCATTCGAAGGAATTTACGCGAAGGGCTCTCTTTAACGGAATATATTATTTCCTGTTATGGGGCTCGTAAAGGAGTTGTGGATACTGCTGTACGAACAGCAGATGCTGGATACCCCACACGTAGACTTGTTGAAGTAGTTCAACAAATTGTAGTACGTAGAACAGATTGTGGCACTGTCCAAGGTATTTTCGTAAGTCCCATTCGAGGTCGAGAGAGGGACATAAATGAAGTTGTTGTACGAACACAAATACTGATCGGCCGTGTGCTAGCAGACGATGTATATATAAATAGGAGATGCATTGCCACGCGCAATCAGGATATTGGAGTTGGACTTGCCAATCAATTAAGAAACAATCGACCACGACCAATATATATACGAACCCCCTTTACTTGCAAGAGTATATCTCGGATTTGTCAATTATGTTATGGTCGGAGTACTACTCACAGTCACTTGATTGAATTAGGAGAAGCAGTAGGTATTATTGCGGGCCAATCCATTGGGGAACCAGGAACTCAACTAACACTAAGGACTTTTCATACCGGGGGGGTATTTACTGGTGATATTGCAGAACATATACGAGCCCCTTTCAATGGAAAGATTGCATTCAATGAGAATTTGGTTTATCCCACACGTACACGTAATGGACATCCTGCTTATCTATGTCATAATAACTTATCCATTACTATTGATGGTCAGAATCAAGTACAGAACTTAACCATTCCACCACAAAGTTTGCTTTTGGTTCAGAATGATCAATATGTGGAATCGGAACAAATTATTGCCGAGGTTCGTGCTAGAACATCGTCCTTCAAGGAAAAAGTTCGCAAAAATATATATTCTGACTTAGAAGGAGAAATGCACTGGAGTACCAATGTGTGTCATGCACCTGAATATGTACACGGTAATGTTCATTCTATACTCAGGACGGGTTATCTATGGATATTATCGGGAGGCATATACGGATCCGGTGTAGTACCCTTTCCATTTCATAAGTATCAGGATCAAGTAGATGTTCAACCTTTTGTTGCCAAACATACCGATTCTTACGTGGATCAAGTGGAACATAGATCAGGTGACTCCAACTGCTATGGGAAGGAAGAACAAATCTTCAGTTATTCAGAAACTGAAATTGATCGGACCATATCCAACGAGCATCGAGACTCTATTTATGTCACCTTTTCCCCTAAGAATTACAATATGAAGGGGAAAAAGCAAATGAATCGATTCATCGTCTCGTTGCAGTGTGATAAAGAATGGGGAAAAAGAATAATACCTTGTCCTGATGCGTTTCTTAGAATACCAAAAAGTGGTATTCTACAGATAAATTCCATTTTTGGATATTCTAACGTAGAACATGGAATACCGGATGGGCCGAATATGACAACACCCTTTTCCCTAGATTTATCGAGGGAAGGGGACAACTTGCAGATTCAAATTAGCAATTCCATTTTGTATGAAGATGGTAAACGAATCCAAGTAATGAGTGATACAAGTATTCCATTGGTTCGAACTTGTCTAGGATTTGATTGGGAACAAATAGATTCTATAGAATCTGAGGCTTATGTTTCTCTTATTTCAGTAAGAACAAATAAGATCGTTAACAATATGGTTCAAATTAGCTTGATGAAATACCCCCCTTTTTTCATGGGGAGAAGGGACAATAAAGCAAGTTCAAATTTGATGTTCCATAACACTTTGGACCACACTAATCTTTTCTCTTCCAATGGGGCGAGTCAATTAATTAGTAAGCATCAAGGGACTATTTGTTCATTATCGAATGGGGAAGAAGACAGTGGATCTTTATGGTTCTATCACCATCCGACTGTTTTCGAATCGTTCTATTCAATGATTCTAAATGTTATGATACGGGAAATAAATCAAATAGAAAGGATCCTATGAGAAAAATCATTGAATTTTCAGGTCTCTTGGGTCATTTACATAGTATAACCAGCCGTTTTCCATCCTCCCAGTTTATAACCGATAAAAAAGTATTATCAAAGAAACATTCCATTTTCCACAATTATTTCATGGACGAAAATATGAGAATTTCTCATTTCGATCCGTGCAGGAACATCATTTCCAATCTCTTTGGTCCAAATTGGTGCTCTTCCTCATCCGAATTCTGCAAAAAAACATTTCCAGTAGTTAGTCTTGGACAATTGATTCCTGAAAGTGTATGGATATCCGAGGACGAACCACTCCCCGAATCTGGTCAAATCATAGCAGTTGATGAGGAATCTTTAGTCATTAGATCAGCTAAACCCTATCTGGCTACTCGAAAAGCGACTGTTCATGGTCATTATGGAGAAATTCTTGACAAAGGAGATACATTGATAACATTGACATATGAAAGGTTAAAATCCAGTGATATAATTCAAGGTCTTCCTAAAGTTGAACAATTGTCAGAAGCCCGTTTGAATAATTCAATATCGATGAATCTGAAAGAAAGTTTTGAAAATTGGACCGGAGATATGACAAGATTTCTTGGAAGTCTTTGGGGTTATTCATCAGCGCTAGGATAACTATGGAACAAAGTCAGATTCATTTAGTCAATCAGATTCAAAAAGTTTACCGATCCCAAGGGGTACGAATTGGTGATAAGCATATAGAGATTATTGTACGCCAAATGACATCGAAAGTATTAATTTCAGAAGATGGAACGGCTAATGTTTTTTCACCGGGGGAACTCATTGAATTATCACGAGCACAGAGAATGGATCGTGCTCTGGAAGAGACAATCTACTATCAAACCATGTTATTAGGAATAACAAGGGCATCTCTGAATACTCAAAGTTTTATATCCAAAGCGAGTTTCCAAGAAATTGCTCGGGTCTTAGCTAAAGCTGCTCTACAAGGTCGTATCGATTGGTTGAAAGGCTTGAAGGAAAATGTTATTCTCGGGGGGATGATACCTGCCGGTACTGGGCAACATATTCACCGTTCAGGGAAACGGAACGGAACAGATCCAAGAATAGGGAATAGGAATCTATTTAGCAACAAAGTGAAGGATATTTTATTTCATCATGACAAAGTATCTTTTTTTTCCATTCAAGAAAATTATCAAAATATATTAAAACAGCCATTAAAAGAGTCTTGAGAAAGAGATTTCTTTTTTATGTTCATGAATATATCTTCTATAATAGGAAGAATATGAAATATTCTATGAGTGAGAACGTTTCTACCACGTACTAGACAGACAGGTAATCTTTAAGATGTAATCGATTCCGTTGGAATAATTAGATATTATGATACATTTTATTTCGCTATTTTGGGGAGGAAAGCGAACGAGAATGAGCAAAAGATATTGGAACATTGATTTGGAAGAGATGATGGAAGCAAGAGTTCATTTAGGGCATAAAACTAGGAAATGGAACCCCAAGATGGCACCTTACATTTTTACAGAGCGTAAAGATACTCATATTATTAATCTGGCTAAAACTGCTCGTTCTTTATCAGAAGCTTGTGATTTGGTGTTTGATATAGCAGGTAGAGGAAAACAATTCCTGATAGTCGGTACGAAATATCAAGCAACTGATTTAGTAGCATCAGCTGCTACAGAAGCTCGACGTCATTATGTAAATAGAAAATGGCTTGGTGGTATGTTAACTAATTGGTCTACTACAGAGACGAGACTTCAGAAGTTCAAGGATTTAAAAAAAGAACAAGATACGGGACGATTCAATCAACTTCAAAAAAAAGAAGCAGCTATGCTCAAGAGACAATTAGACCAATTGCAGAAATATCTAGGTGGGATTAGATACATGAGGAGCTTACCCGATATTGCGATAATTACCAATCAACGAGAAGAATCCATTGCTCTTGGGGAATGTAGAACTTTGGGTATTCCGACAATTTGCTTGGTTGATACAGATTGTGATCCAGATCCCGTGGATATCCCAATTCCAGCCAATGATGATGGTATAGCTTCAATCCAATTGATCCTGAACAGATTAACGTCAGCAATTTGCGAAGGAAGGGCATTAAGGTCATTATAGCTATATGAAGGGCTAATAGAAAGTGAATTAGTAATAAAAAGAAAATAGAAAAAAAAAAGGGGGGGGGGGGAAGGACCTGAGGATTTACTGAGTTGGCTGCTATTCCATCCAAAATATCGTAAGAGCCAATTTCATTTATTGGTTTGGTTGGCTGCTCCAAATTAAAAAATATTCTTAATGGAATAACCCTTTTATTATCTCGTGACATCAAAAATTCTTATGAGAGTGAAATAATTGAGGAATCTATCATTTATTTGATAAAAATAATTTATTTTCTTCTTTAAGTTCATCTTTACAAGGTGGTAATATGGATATCGTACGATCTCCTATTAGCACACTGAATCATATCTACGATATATCCGGTGTGGAAGTGGGTCAACATTTTTATTGGCAAATAGGGGGGTTTCAAGTTCATGGACAGGTACTTATAACTTCTTGGATTGTAATTGCTGTCTTATTAGGTTCAGCTACCATAGCTGTTCGAGATCCACAAACCATTCCTACCGGTGGTCAAAATTTTGTTGAATATATTCTCGAATTTTTCGGGACTTGACCAGAACTCAGATTGGGGAGGAAGAATATGGTCCCTGGGTTCCCTTTATTGGAACTATGTTTCTATTTATCTTTGTTTCTAACTGGTCAGGTGCTCTTCTTCCTTGGGGAATTCTAAAATTACCTCAGGGGGAGTTAGCCGCACCCACAAATGATATTAATACTACGGTTGCTCTAGCTTTACTTACGTCAGTAGCATATTTCTATGCAGGTCTTGCAAAGAAGGGGTTAGGTTATTTTGGTAAATATATTCAACCAACCCCAATACTTTACCAATTAACATCTTAGAAGATTTTACAAAACCTTTATCGCTTAGTTTTCGACTTTTTGGAAATATATTAGCTGACGAATTGGTAGTTGCCGTTCTTGTTTCTCCGGTACCTTTAGTAGTTCCTATACCTGTAATGTTCCCGGGATTATTTACGAGCGGTATTCAAGCTCTGATCTTTGCAACTCTAGCTGCAGCTTATATAGGTGAATCCATGGAGGGTCATCATTAAATCACTGTCCAATCAGACAGAATAGTTTCTAAGTATCGTACCAACGCATGACTTGATATGTATGGTAGAAGCAAACCATATTTCTTAGTAAAAAGAGCTTGGTAACAAGATTTAAGATCGGTTAACTACTTCTGTCCATTAGATCTCCAGATAGAGTGGATCCGATTGGTCCGTTTGTATAGAAATATGAGAGAAAATAGTATCGAACAGGTTCACTAATCGGAGTTGTTTGAGTAAAGAATGTACCCCGGCGTAGAACGATGAAATTTTTGTTCCCAGCAAGGGGAGGATTTTTTCGAACATGTTTACTTTGTACATAATTCGTTTCATATATTAATCCATTTATATTGATTAAAAAAGCCTTTTTGATTATATGGATTAATATATCATCTGTAGATGTTATATATAATGACTTATAGGCTTTTACGCAGTCTATTCTCTCTCCGTGATAAGAATTCATATGTTCAATAAAATGGAATCTTTATTTTCGAATATTATTCAGATGAAATATTTTCATAAGGGATAACAGGTTTCCTTATTCGTTGATATTATCACTTTGATACCGAAATATTTTGGGTTCTTAGTTGTTCGGAAGAAATCGTTCCATAATTTTACCATTGGTGAACACTCAATAGATGAAACTGTTGTATTATACACTATTTCCTGATCTTAGTAAGAGGAGATTACCATGGATCCCTTAATTTCTGCTGCTTCTGTTATTGCTGCTGGATTATCTGTAGGGCTTGCTTCCATTGGCCCTGGCGTTGGCCAGGGCACTGCTGCGGGCCAGGCTGTAGAAGGTATTGCGAGACAACCAGAAGCAGAAGGTAAAACACGAGGTACCTTACTGCTAAGTTTAGCTTTTATGGAAGCTTTAACAATTTATGGACTAGTTGTGGCCCTAGCGCTTCTATTTGCGAATCCCTTTGTTTAATCCTGAAAAAAAAAAAAAAAAGATCCCTACACCTCGTCATTACATTAGTATTTCTCAAAGAATTTCCTTGTTCAGCTGCGGGAGAGGCTGATCTTAATAATTAGCAAATGAATTCTTCTTCCTACTTCGGTCGGAAAGATTCATGACGCGTGTGACAGGGAAGGGAAGGGAATGGATAGGGCAAGCAAATTCATTTTATCCTTTTCTTTTTATCATTATCAAAAACCTGGGACTAAGTATCCAAAATATTCTTATCCAGAACTAGATAGGATCAAAAAAGAAAAGAACAAAATGATGTAGAACATATCCGTATCTATGAGGGGCGAGCATATGAAAAATGTAATTGATCCTTTCATTTCCTTGAGTTATTGGCCTTCTGCTGGGGGTTTCGGATCAAATACCAATATTTTAGAAACAAATATAATAAATCCAAGTGTGGTACTAAGTGTACTGATCTATTTTGGAAAGGGAGTGTGTGCGAGTTGTATATTCGAATAATATGGCTGGGCCCAACCAGCTGCACTTTGGAGATAGAAAAGTGCATGTTCTCAACGAATTACTTCCGAACGGGGAATAGCGAAGAACTATAGCATTTCGTAATTGATTGGGAAATGAACTATTAGTTTATACCAACCAATGAGGGAGGACCACTAGAATGGTTAAAGCTGAACTGTTTGAAGTCTAAGCACAACTAACCGGGTATTCTTTCCACCGCTGTGTCAAGATGAGATGGATTCAAAGGCATAGTTGGAGATTGATCCGATATAAAACATTCATATCAATGGAATAATTTCATCTATTTACTGAAAAATAGTCCTAATCTCCCATCCAATTTTAGTTCCAATGCTGAACTGACAACCTAAACAGAAAGGAAATTATTCGATAGAACAAAAATAAGGAGGCACAAATTAATTAATTGAATGGAACGATTCAAATTTCATGGGGGAAGAATAGGAGAGAAAAGGGAAAACGAAAACAAAAACAACTTTATTGATAATTGCAAATCCCTTTTGCTGGAAGAGCCCTTGGAGATCTCGGTCTTTTATAAATTGATTCTAATCTTCCGTAAACGGAACGGAAAGGGCAGGCTTGGTGTGAAGGGGGAACGTATATGTTCCTGGGGAATAAAAAGAACTGAGCAGGAGAGCCGAATGAATCGAAAGATTCGTGTTCGGTTTGGGAAGAGATTATGAATTCGTGAAATTTGTGAATAGATAATCTACTTTCATTAAGTAATCTATTAGATAACCGTAAACAGAAAATATTGAATACTATTCGGAATTCGGAAGAAATATGTAAAGGAGCTATCGATCAGCTCGAGAAAGCTCGGGCTCGCTTAAGGGAAGTGGAAATGATAGGGGACGAAATCCGGGTAAATGGAGACTCCCAAGCAGAACGAGAGAAAGAGGATCTCATCAATGCTGCTTCTGAGAATTTGGAACAATTAGAGGATCCCAAGAATGAAACGATTTACTCCGAACAGCAAAGAGCAATTGACCAGATCCGACAACAAGTTTCTCGCCAAGCTTTACGAAGAACTATAGGAACTTTGAATAGTCGGTTTAAAATTGAGTTGCATTTACGTACGATCAATCAAAATATTGGCCTGTTTAGAACCATGATGAACACACCAGATTAGTTGTTAGTTGTTATAGGCCCTATTTCTCAACAGATAATTAATAAGTGCTAATGTGAAATCTTCAAATCGACGAAATTAGTAGTATTATACGGAAACAGATCAAACAATATAACGACGCAGTAGGAGTTGGTAATCTTGGCACCGTACTTCAAGTAGGAGATGGTATTGCTCGTATTCATGGTCTTTATGAAGTAATGGCAGGGGAATTAGTGGAATTTGGAGATGGTACAGTAGGCATTGCCCTAAATTTGGGATCGGATAATGTTGGAGTTGTATTAATGGGCGATGGCTTGATGATACAAGAAGGTAGTTCCGTGAGAGCAACAGGAAAAATTGCTCAGATACCAGTAAGCGATGCGTATTTGGGTCGTGTTGTAAATGCTCTAGCCCAACCCATTGATGGTAAGGGTCAAATTTCAGCTTCCGAATTTCGACTGATTGAATCTCCCGCTCCAGGTATTATATCAAGACGTTCCGTATATGAACCCTTTCAAACGGGGCTTATTGCTATTGATTCTATGATTCCTATAGGACGTGGTCAGCGAGAATTAATTATTGGGGACAGACAGACCGGCAAGACAGCAGTAGCTACAGATACTATTCTTAATCAAAAGAGTCAAAATGTAATCTGTGTCTATGTAGCAATTGGTCAAAGAGCTTCTTCCGTGGCTCAGGTAGTTAACACATTTCAAGAACGTGGCGCAATGGAATATACCATTGTGGTAGCGGAAACTGCGGATTCTCCCGCTACATTACAATATCTCGCTCCTTATACAGGGGCAGCTTTGGCTGAATACTTCATGTATAAGAAACAACATACATCAATCATTTATGACGATCTCTCCAAACAGGCACAAGCTTATCGACAAATGTCTCTTCTATTAAGAAGACCACCTTGCCGAGAAGCTTATCCGGGAGATGTTTTCTATTTGCATTCCCGTCTCTTGGAAAGAGCAGCTAAATTAAGTTCCCAGTTAGGTGAGGGGAGTCTTACTGCTCTACCAATAGTTGAGACTCAAGCTGGAGATGTTTCAGCTTATATTCCCACTAATGCAATTTCCATTACCGATGGACAAATATTTTTATCGGCCGATCTATTCAATGCCGGGATCCGACCCGCTATTAATGTGGGTCTTTCCGTATCTAGAGTAGGATCTGCGGCTCAGATAAAAGCTATGAAAAAGGTAGCTGGAAAGTTGAAATTAGAGTTAGCTCAATTTGCAGAGTTGGAAGCCTTTGCACAATTTGCTTCCGATCTTGATAAAGCTACCCAAGATCAATTGGCAAGGGGTCAACGATTACGTGAGTTGCTCAAACAATCTCAATCGGCTCCTTTGAAAGTAGAAGAACAAATAGCTACTATTTATACCGGAACAAATGGATACCTGGATATATTAGAAATAGCACAGGTGAGAAATTTTCTCGTTCGGTTACGCGAGTATTTGATAAAGAATAAACCTCAGTTCGGAGAAATTATATGTTCTACTGGTACATTTACAGAAGAAGCGAAAGCCCTTTTGGAAGAGGTTCTTAAGGAACATACTGAACTTTTTTTACTTCAAGAAAAAAAATGAATATTTGATAATTTGGTGGGATTATTCAGAACAGGAAAAAGAGCTGAATAATTTGTTCCAATACATTGCACAACAATTTAGAACAATTGAAGAGTATTACGTCCAATAGGATTTGAACCTATACCGAAGGTTTAGAAGACTTCTGTCCTATCCATTAGACGATGGACGCTCTTTCTATCTTCCCTTTTTTTATTTTAACTCCTTTTGGCATACATTGTCCCGATCTACCTTTTTATTCACAATGAGGTTATAGGATAGGAAAAGCATGGAATCTATTTCACATTGCAACGGAAAATTTATTTCGAGTGAATCGTGAAATTATGTTATATACTTAATCACTTTATATCTACCTATTCTATCTATATATATAGATATAGAACAGGTAGATATCTGTTAGCGGGTAGCGGGAATCGAACCCGCATCGTTAGCTTGGAAGGCTAGGGGTTATAGTCGACATTGATTATTCAATGCCTCTAATTCAGAACCGAACATGAGAATTTCATGTCATTCAGCTCCTTCATGGGGGATAGAGAGCGGTATGAGGGAAGAAGCGGAATATTTATATCAAATCTTTGTGAAAGGAAATTTCAATTCTTTTCTTTCTCCCCTTTTATTTTCGAATAAAACCCTAATTTCTTATCGTACCCATGGCATCTACGTCAGTTTCTTCTCTTTTCTACTCTTCTCTTTTTTTAGTGAAGGGCCCAAAATCGTAGAATACTTACTCACTTTCTAGATGATCCCGATAGAAAGAGAAATTTGAAAAGTTTCAAATAATCACAAATCTTTCTAGTTAATTCGTTCCCTATTTCTACTGATTCTGATCCCCAGGAGAACAAATTCCACCGAGCTCGAACGAAGTGCTGATAACCCAAGTAAACCAAAGTCATCGTTCTATAGCTATTCCGCTTCAACCTGGGGTCCTTCCATCCATAAGTTGAAGGTTTAGTCACGATGAAAAAATATCTTTGGATCCCCATAGATCTCGAATTTATCTAACCTTTCAAACATTCTGTGTCGCTATCTTGGAACCAAAAATGTGTTTCTCTTTCATCATTTCAGACCCAGATTACGAGAAGGTATGCTATTCCTGGGCATTCATAGGGAAGGGTTTGAGCCTATCTGGAAATAGAGCTTTAGATCGATCTTTGATCCATGTAAAAGATCCTTCAACTATTTGAGTTGATAATGTAACGAATCACACTTTTACCACTAAACTATACCCGCAACGATCTGATTGTAACATACAGATCGATCTTTTGTCCAACCAATAGGAAGATGAGGAGTTACCAATCAACCTCTATTGAAAGTTTCTATCAATCATTACCTCGTTTTCATAATTACATGAATCTCCGGAGATGGAGATTCATGTAATTATAGATTACCTTTGCGAATTGCTGATAAAACAATAACTAAAGGGCCCGATACAACCACCAGAGTCAGAACAGTGAGTTGCGCAATAACTTCTAGATCCATTTGGTTTTCTTTCACCCTCCATCGACTGGATGTATGAATAAAATGTTGTCGGTATCAATCACTTTTCTTCTATTTTGTCTTCTTCGGACTCCTACCCATTTGTGTAGGTTCGATCAGAAACCTATTATGGCCTTGAGCAACTAATATCTTTACAATAATCTAATATCTTTACAATAATCTAATATCTTTAGATAGAGAACCCTTCAATATCTAGATAATAAAATTTTATACTGGAGAGGGATAAATGGACTAATCCATCTAACGCATTTATTCAAACCGATTGGGGAGGGAATGAAGAGATGATAATAGAGGTTCAATTTTTGATAGCTTTTTTTCTTGCCTTTACAGCAAGTATTCTAGCTCTCAAATTAGGTCAAGCACTGTATGATTAATTTTTCTGACCTGCTTGGCCTGGCCATCGGCCAGGCCAAGCAGGTCAGAAAAAAGAGAGGAAAAGAAACAACTATTTTGAACGAAATGAGCAATACAATTGACTAGATTGTTCTTTATCCAACTGAATAATTGCAATATTCATTATATTGCCGATACAACCCGTACATACTATGGTATACACCTTTACTCCACCATTCATTTTGTTACACATGAACTCTTCCATCTTGCAGAGATGGCTGAGCGGACCAAAGCGGCGGATTGCTAATCCGTAGTACGGATCATCCGTACCGAGGGTTCGAATCCCTCTCTCTCCGTTCGTACACTATTGATCCTGAAAACGAATAACCCCGAATCTTTCTACGGAACGGAAAAGACCCATTAACCTGGAGACTTTTTCACTATTCTTTACGTCCGGGATTACGTCCTGGATCGTTCGATAGAAATCCAAAGATAAAAAGAGAAATGAAAAATACCACTACTGCGTAAACGAACAGCTTAAGAGTAAGCATTACGTAATCTCCGGAATCCTTATTATAAGTACAATAGAATAGATCATCAATCTTTGTACCATATATGGATACTTGAATACCAAACAATAGTATGATTGTTACAAATCACGAAATTATTTCTTCGAATCACGCGTGAAAATAAATTTGAAAGAAGAAGAGAAATTTTCTCTTTGTTTTCCAAATGGTCTTTTTTCCCTCTTATTTTTGGATCAACCAGATATTTATCGAATATTTATGAAAATATGTCATTGGTATCGATCGTATCAATACGTGACCCAATAGCTCGATCCGAAGTGAGCGGTGGGATCGGAAGGAATTGATGAAGGTTAGTGGAAAAGTTTTTATCTGGGAGCAGATAAGGTATCTGAATCTGGTATCGTCGGGTGGAACAAGGATAGAACTTCTGTCACAAAAAAATGGAAAGAGTTATACAAAAATTAGATCAATGACAGCGATCCAAAAACTTGAAAAAGAAAAAAAAAAAGATACTTTTTATCGAAAAATTACAGCAGCTTGCCAAACAAAGGCTAAGAGAAAAGAGAGAACAGGAATAATTGGCATTACATCGACAATTGGATCAAAAATTGCATAAGCCTCAGGTAATTTTCCAAAAAAGGGATTATTTGAATGAATAAAGGCATCATCTAGACAAATATTGAACATAACTGGCATTTTTCTTCTCCAATAAAAATTAGGGGGGGTAAAGCCAGAAAAGTCTTTGATTGATCGAATCGATCGAAGCTCTTCGGCAAGTTTGACCGGACTTGGGGTTGGAAGGGATGATTCTTTCATACATACAATATTTTACCCAATCTAATAGAAAATGATCAATGAATGAATATTCTTGTCCCTTTTTCTGTTTTTCCTATTATGTCCAATTCCATCAATAACCTATTTTGTTAAAATATCCACAAAATTTTTTTGCCCAATTGGGATCTGATCTAATTAATCTTGGATCCTAATGGGTTGACAAAAAATTTGATATAAGTATTCATTAGCATATGAATAGGGAAATAGGATGGGAACGGGGCGTGGCCAAGCGGTAAGGCAGCAGGTTTTGATCCTGTTATTCGGAGGTTCGAATCCTTCCGTCCCAGACTTATTTCATTGGTTCCTGTTTTCCCTTCCCTCGCTCTTCCCTTTCTTCTTTCGTAAAGGGTAAATCCAATGGAATTTTTGTTTTTTATTTTTCTCATAATTTCACCATACTTAACTTATCAGAAGGGAATGTTATTACAATAGGGAAGAGATAAAGGGATATGTCTGTGGTGCAAGATGGGAATACGGATCAATTTGAGATAAGGTTCAATTTATGAAATTAGCCCATTGGATGTATGCTGGTCCTGCTCATATTGGAACTCTACGAGTAGCTAGTTCATTCAAAAATGTCCATGCCATTATGCATGCTCCTCCAGGAGATGATTATTTTAATGTAATGCGTTCTATGTTAGAACGGGAAAGAAATTTTACTCCTGCAACTGCTAGTATAGTAGATCGTCACGTACTAGCACGTGGATCTCGAAAAAGAGTTGTGGATAATATTCTTCGAAAAGATAAGGAGGAAAGTCCCGATCTTATCATATTAACACCTACGTGTACCTCTAGTATCTTGCAAGAGGATTTAAAAAACTTTGTGGATAGAGCATCCATAATCTCCGATTGCAACGTCATTTTTGCGGATGTGGATCATTATCAAGTGAATGAAATTCAGGCAGCGGATAGAACTTTGGAACAGGTAGTTCGACATTATTTGGATAAATCCCATACATTGGATCAATTCGTAACAGATGCACCTTCTGTAAATATAATTGGGATTCTTACTCTGGGTTTTCATAATCGACACGATTGTCGTGAGTTGAGACGTTTATTAAAAGATCTGGACATCAGAATTAATCAAATAATTCCTGAAGGAGGATCTGTAGAGGATCCAAAAAATTTACCAAAAGCTCGGTTCAATTTAATTCATTATCGTGAAGTGGGCTTAATGACAGCGATGTATTTGAATAAGGAATTTGGAATGCCTTATGTATCTACAACTCCTATGGGAGCTGTAGATATGGCCGAGTGCATCCGACAGATAAAGAAATCTCTTGATACCTTGGCGGCTCCTATTTTATCGAGCAAAAGGGTTGATTACGAATCCTATATCGATGGACAAACTCGATTCGTTTCCCAAGCTGCTTGGTTCTCAAGATCTATCGATTGTCAGAACTTTACGGGGGAAGAAACAGTCGTTTTTGGTGATGCAACTCATGCTGCTTCAATTACTAAGATACTTGCTAGAGAGATGGGAATTCGTGTGAGTTGTACAGGTACTTATTGTAAACATGATGCAGAATGGTTCAAAGAGCAAATTAAAGATTTTTGTGAAGAGATGATCATCACAGATGATCATGCTGAAGTAGGAGATATTATCGCTCGCGTGGAACCCTCTGCAATATTTGGTACTCAAATGGAACGTCATATTGGTAAACGTCTTGAGATTCCCTGTGGAGTTATTTCCGCACCAGCTCATATCCAAAATTTTTCCTTGGGATATCGACCCTTCCTGGGTTACGAAGGCACTAATCAAATAGCTGATCTAGTTTATAACTCATTCGCTCTGGGTATGGAGGATCATCTTCTAGAGATTTTTTGTGGTCATGATACGAAGGAAATAATGACTAAATCATTATCCACGGATATTAGTCCAATTTGGGATCCTGAAAGTCGGCAAGAATTGGGTAAAATCCCTCGTTTTGTAAGAGACGAAGTAAAGATAAATACAGAAAAATTTGCACGACGAAAGGGCCTTTTGAACGTTACTGTCGAGGTAATGCACGCAGCTAAAGAAGCATTAAGTTAAGTACCTAATCAATATCAATTAATTGATTACATTGAGTGTATTCTATACAAAAAGAGAGGATCCAATTCGATACCTATTCCTATCATATCAATTGAGTTAATGACTATTCATAATCACGTCTCGATCATGATTCGAGATCAGGGAGGGATCTTCAAAACATCGTCTGAAACGATGTGGTAATTTACATAATTGGTTTCGTGAATATGGATTATGACATCATTTCATATTCGGATCAAGTGCCCTTGGCTCAAAATTATTCTTATTTTCTTATATACTTTCCAAGTCAATCTTGTTTCCACGTGATTCCATACAAAGATGACGAATATTTGAATCGTTCTATTGTTAAAGCCTAGGATTTTCTATCGATGTGTCTAACATCTCGTCCCAATACAGCGACAATCCAACAATTCATTTATCTCTTATTCTTGATTGACAATAGTGTATTGTGTCGATATAATTCGTCCATTCACAATAGAAATAGATATCTTAGGTTCATCATTTATCAGTGATTCTATCCAATCATGATAATTCTGTCGATGGATCATTTATTCATAACCTAGATTACTTTATTCTGGAATGGTGGATCAAAACTATACATATCCATATATGAACCGACGAGTGAATTATTTGGTCATTCACATAGGTTTTTGATCCCTCCCGTTCGTCAATTAGATTGGTAGGATTCTATTTACCGGTTCATATTGAGTAACCTCGCATTCCACTTCGATCGTATATATACTCAATATCTATTCGCAATATGGGTTGCTAACTCAATGGTACAGTACTCGGCTTTTAAGTGCGACTAAGATCTTTTACACATTTGAATGAAGTAGAAAACTCGTCGATACCATCGGTAAAGTTCGGAAGACTACGACTGATCCTAATGAACGGAAAAAAAAGCATGTCGTTCCAACATATGATCTTTATGATACCTGATATTATTTTTCGGATACCTGATTGTATTCGATCAGGACCGGATCTGATTCAAGGAATCAAATGGGTGGAAAATGTCTATTATATACCTGGATGGATGTATAATATGCTCATCCTTTCGGATCAAATGTGATAATTGTGAATAGGATTTCATCAATTCGCGGTTAAGTCGAATGAGTCAATGGAGAAAGCTATATGACTTGAATCACAAGTAGACCCAGAGAAATGAGCTTCTGTTCCTCGTTCCAATTTAACGAGCGAGGAATTCCCTTTACTGATCAGAAGTTAAGAGCAGTTTAGTACCTGATATCGGGAGGTTTTCCCTGAGTAGATCAGGGATTTATACACTCACAATGAGTCCCAAGTACTCGAGTACAGATGTGTAAGATAAATAGTGTACTGACCAGGTTTATTTATTCCATGAGTCAGGAGAGCGATTGGTTGCCAGGATAAAAAAAATTTTGTTCTTCCTCATGACGAATGAGATCCTTGGGTAGTAAATCTATAGAAGATAGAATCTTTATATTTGGAAATATCTCTTTTTTCCTATCTTGTTCCGACTAGATCGCACCATGTATTTTCTCAGAAATGAAGAGGTTATTCTCATGAACGAGGGCTATAGCTGAGGTTTGGAAATGGATGAATTCCATAGATACGGAAAGGAAGATAACTCTCGGCAACAATGCTTTTTATATCCACTCTTTTTTCAGGAAGATCTTTACGCAATTTCTCATGATCATTATTTGGATGGATCAAGTTCTTCCGAACCGACGGAACATTTAAGTTCCAATGATCAATTCAGTTTCCTAACTGTAAAACGTTTGATTGGTCAAATACGTCAACAAAATCATTCAATTGTTTTATTCGTGAATTGCGCTCCAAATCCATTAGCTGATTGCAAGAAGAGTTCCTATTCTGAATCGGTACTAGAAGGACTTACATTTGTCCTGGAAGTTCCGTTCTCTATACGGTCAAAATATTCTGTGGAAGGGATGAATGAATGGAAGAGTTTCCGGTCGATCCATTCAATATTTCCCTTCTTGGAGGATAAATTCTCGCATTCAAATTATATATCAGATGCACGAATACCCTATTCTATTCATCCGGAAATTTTGGTTCGAACCTTTCGTCGCTTGATCCGAGATGCTCCCTCCTTGCACCCATTACGCTCTGTTCTCTATGAATATCGAAATAGTCCAGAGAATTTACAAAGATCAATTATTGTCGTCCCAAGAGTAAATACGATATTCTTCCTGTTCCTGTGGAATTATTATGTCTATGAATGCGAATCCATTTTATTTTCCCTTCTTAAACGATCCTCTCATTCACGATCGTTGTCTCATAGACCTTTCCCTCAGCGAACTCATTTTCATCGAAAGATAAAACATATTATCACATTTTCTCGTCGAAATTCACTGAAAAGTATCTGGTTGTTGAAGGATCCTAAAATTAACTATGTTAGATATGGTGAAAGATCTATTATAGCTATAAAAGGTACTCATCTCCTAGTGAAAAAATGTAGATATTATCTTCTACTTTTTCGGCAATGTTATTTCCATCTTTGGTCCGAACCGCATAGGGTCTGTTCTCATCAATTATCCAAGAATTGTTCTTCTTCTCCAGGTTATTTTCTGAGGGTTCGGATGAACCCTCTTTTTGTCAGAACAAAAATGCTAGATGAGTTATTCATCGCCGATCTTATTACCAATGAATCTGATCCAATAGTTCCGATTGTACCAATACTTGGATTATTGGCTAGAGAAAAATTCTGTGACGTATCAGGACGGCCAATTAGTAAATTGTCTTGGACCAATCTAACAGATGATGATATCCTCAATCGATTTGATCAAATTTGGAGAAATCTTTTTCATTACTACAGTGGATCCTTTGGTCGAGATGTTTTATATCGTATAAAGTATATACTTTCATTATCATGTGCTAAAACTTTAGCCTGTAAACATAAAAGTACGATACGTGTAGTTCGGAAGGAATTAGGTCCAGAACTCTTTCAAAAATCGTTTTCAAAAGAACGAGAATTTGATTCTCTGCCTTTTTCGTCAAAAGTGGCGGCCCGTTCGCAGAGAGAACGAATTTGGCATTCAGATATTCCCCAGATAAATCCCCTAGTTAATTCCTGGCAAAAGATACAGGATCTTAAAATAGAAAACTTATTTGATCAATGAAATGCTCTTTGAGTAATTGCCTCGATTCAGAATCATTTTTCTTTTTCTATCCGAGAACTAAAATGATTAGGAAATAGAGACATTACATGGGGAAAGCCGTGTGCAATGAGAATTGCAAGCACGGTTTGGGGAGAGATTTCTCGCTCTTACTGATACTGAAGGAGCAGATCATCCACTCCATCCGACGAGCTCCGGGTTCGAGTCCCGGGCAACCCGGATAAAATTTCTGATAGGTACCTCTGTCCACTTATTCTGGTTCTGGATCTAATCAAGTTTTTTTCATATCTGTTCTCATTCCAATTGATCTACCATTCCTGGAACCAGTAATAAATAATTTTATGGAGTATATAATCACAGATAGATCTATAGAGTGTGGAATATATGGATAGAATATAGAGGTATTTGAGATAGACTCTATATTCTATCCATATAGTATAGATCAGTATCTATCTCGTTGGGATAGACATTGAAATACCATCCCAGATATTGTTTGAAATTGATACATGGATCATATTATACTATAAAATAATAAGCCTTATGCTTGGGAGCCTATGATGATTTTATAAATGAAGTTCTGACCATGACCGCAATTATAGAAAGACGTGAAAGCGCAAATTTATGGAGTCGCTTCTGCAACTGGATCATTAGCACTGAAAAACCTTCTTTACATTGGATGGTTCAGTGTCTTGATGATCCCTACCCTATTGACCGCAACCTCTGTATTCATTATTGTTTCCATCGCAGCTCCTCCGGTAGATATTGATGGTATTCAAGAACCTGTTTCCGGTTCTCTTTTTTATGGAAACAATATTATCTCCGGTGCTATTATTCCTACCTCTGCAGCTATCGGTTTGCACTTCTATCCAATCTAGGAAGCAGCTTCCATCGATGAATGGCTATAAAACGGGGGTCCTTACAAGCTAATCATTCTACACTTCCTACTTGGTGTAGCTTGCTATATGGGTCGTGAGTGGGAGCTTAGCTTCCGTCGAGGTATGCGTCCTTGGATTGATGTTGCATACTTAGCTCCTGTTGCAGCTGCTACTACCATTTTCTTGATCTACCCTATTGGTCAAAAAAGATTCTCTGACATTATGCCTCTAGGAATCTCTGGTACTTTAAATTTCATGATTGTATTCCAGGCTGAGAAAAATATACTTATGCATCCATTCCACATGTTGGATGTAGCTGGCGTATTCGGCGGATCTCTATTTAGTGTTATGCATGGTTCTTTGGTAACTTCCAGTTTGATCAGGTACACTACTGAGAAACAGTCCGCAAATGCAGGTTACAAATTTGTTCAGGAGGAACAAACCTACAATATTGTGGTTTCTCACAGTTATTTTGGCTGATTGATCTTCCAATATGATAGTTTCAACAACTCCCGTTCTTTATATTTCTTCTTCACTGCTTGGCCCATAGTAGGTATCTAGTTTACTGCTTTAGGCATAAGCACTATGGCTTTCAACCTAAATGGATTCAATCTCAACCAATCTGTAGTTGACAGTCAAGGCCATGTAATTAACACTTGGGCTGATATCATTAATTGTGCTAACCTAGGTATGGAAGTTATGCACGAATGTAATTCTCACAACTCTCCTTTGGATCTAGCCATTGTTGAACATATTTCAATAGGCGGATAATACTCTGATGGATTTTTATCGTGTATTTTGTAATTGAAGCATACCAATCCTTTCAATAAAATGAAAGGCTTGGTATGCTTCAATTGTTTGTTGTTATTCTTCATACTTCTTCCCATTCCATCAATAATGGATATGTGCAATTCCCCTACATCCAGCAGGAATTGAACCCGCGAGTTCGCCAATTATGAGTTGGGCACTTTAACCATTCCACCATGGATGCTAGATAAATACCATCAACATATTCATTCTATAATATGAGTTCTAAAATGGGGTAGTTCGGGATCGGGACCCATTTACATTCTTTCTCGCATACTTGATTCACGTCAAATATTATCAATGGACATTCAAATAACATTTCATTGAATTAATTTGATAATAAGCCAAACAACTTGTTCGAGAGTTGGGAGTTAGTCATCGATCTTGCTTTGATCCCCTATCAGAGTCACCAACCCACATACGAACAAAAATTAGCTTGTTCTTTATTCGTGGAAGAAATGAATGTAGATAGATAAATTGGCTTTTTTTCTGGGGAGGATGTAGCCAAGTGGACCAAGGCAGTGGATTTTGAATCCACCACGTGCGGGTTCAATTCCCGTCGTTCACCCATAAAAGAAGATTAAAAAAAATCGGACTAGATCCGATTCATTGTCATTTTCATATTTCATTGAAATAAATTATATCCGGTGGTATACGAGTATTGGTTGGTTGACACGAGCTTTAAAATTATATTTAATCAATATTATATTATATATTCTATTCATTGGGATGAAAAAAAGGGAGAGAGAGGGGGTAAAAAAGAAATGAAAAAAAGAATATCCTGGATAATCAAATTGGAAGAGATACAAAGTTATAAATGTCTATGCAATCCATGGACCAAATCCAATTTGATGAGATTTTTAATTCAAATCCTTTCACACTGGGAGTGCCTTATAAATCTCTTTGACCCTAGAATTCTCAATACATTGCTTTTACGTGATCTACATAAAAGAAATCCATATTTTTTGGTCAAAGGTATAGTAGTACTTACATTATCGATCCTCATATATTGCTTCAATCATAAAAGTAGTATGATTGAGAAAAAAAAATTCTATTCGATGAAACTCTTTCCTATACATAACTTTATGGAACTTGGAAATGAAACATCGAAAGAATATTTAAAGCCTTTAACTAAAATTGGTTGATATTTCCACATCTTTTCCTGTCTTTCCAATTGAAAAGATCTTACAATCAATTCATAGAGAATTTTGATCCCATTAGTTTCAATTTTAGGTTATGGCAGGAACACGGACAAGAAGGATGAGATGATATCAAATAATCAAGGACCGAGTGAAACTCATTTGGAAAATAATGAGAAATATATCAATTTGAAGATCAACTCCACTCTTAATTCAACTGAAAATGAGTATTGGGAACCTGAAAAAGATCTTTGTGAAGATTCATTCACAAGGAATAAAATGGAGATTGAGCAACGAATAAAAAGATCAATTCTTTGGGATCTTTCTTTTATTGAAAGAGAACAAACAAAAATAGAAATAGAATCGGATTTGTCCTCAAAGTGTTTATCAAAATATTATCCAATTTCTTGGGTGAAAGAATTATTTACAGAAGATCAAAGATATATAGAGGAGAGTTCCTTTCCTTTGGAAAGGAAAAGATTCATTGAAAATTTTACAAAATCAATTCGTTATTCTTTTTCTTTACATATTGCCAATGGATGAACTGTGTATGGGTGGTCCTAGTGCTACTAAAAAGCCCATTGAGTATTTCAACTTATCCAAAAGGTTATTGAAAAGACAACAAAATGTTTTTTCCCAATATTTAAGGGATTCAAAATCCTATTCATTAATGAATAGGATAGTTGATCTATGGAAGATCAAAACATATTTTGAAATTGAAAATTCTTCCTCAAATTATGCTATTCCATCAGATCCCGGATGGAATATTCTTAACATATTGCACAACAATTTTCGATCGAAAACAAAAAAAAATTGTTCTGGAAATGACAGATCAATTCACTCTATCAATAACTAAGCCTAGTCAGGTTCATGATCAAATTTCTTGTAATATTTATTATTACATGAATCCATTATATGAACTCAACAAGAATGGATCGTTGAGATCGGATCGGATCTTCAACCACAGAGAAAAATTGAAGAATCAATCTTTATGGGTCCTACTCAATATTATTGATAAAGCGGATGATTATTTAGACCAAATAATCGACAAACAATTGAGCCAAATCGATTCCAAAAATCGCTTAGAGATAGGAACTCCCTTTAACAATTATAGAACTGAAGCTTTGAGTTGGTATGAATCAATTCGGTATAAAATTGCCAGGTATTCGGAAAATCTATTCAATAGATTCTATTTTATAAATAGGTTCAGTCACAATTTAAAGAATCAAATTCGAACAAATTGGATAGAAAATGAAAATTTGAATAATGTAACGAAAGATACAATTGACCGGCATTCATCAAGTTGGAAAAAATTCAGAGAGAATGGTTGAACCGTTCTATTATTCGAACGGATAAAAATATAAATCGGAATTTGAATGTGTACAAATGGTCCCATCAGACCGAATACTTTATGAAATATTTGAAACATTTTTTTTTATAAAAAAAACTATTTTCAAAGAGTGTTCGATCTAATTGAATCATGTACTAATACTAATCGAAACAAAATTGGTTGGAAAGATTATTTTCAGTTTTTTCAACATACTGTAAAGATATTAAACTCGAACTTCGATATCATATCGAACTTAAATTCTAAGTTCGATATTGTCATTTCTATTTTGGATTCTCACTTGAATAAGCTCAAAAGTATTGATCCTCAACTATTAAAGAAAAATAACTTAGATATAAATGACTTGTTGGATCTAATGGGTACTCTAATCGATCATTTAAAAAAATTAAAACCCTTTCTTTTTCTTTTGGATGACCATAATCTTTCACAAAGATCGAAATTATTGATTGATGAAGGAACAATTGCACCATTTGTTCCGAATGATATACCGATTAATCCATCGATTATTGACTTCTTTTATAATGAAAAGAATCTCATGGAATCGTTTGATAACACTGATTTTTCGACGATATCCAACGATCGAGAAAATTGGTTGAATCCTGTGAAACTATCTGATCAGAGCTCATTGAGAGCTTCTTTTCACGGAGCAAATACGCTCCAATTTTTTTGATTATTTGCATCATCCTCGGCCAAATTATAGGAAGAGATTACCTTCTGATATGAAAAGGATTTATATAAAAAGGAAGAATCTTACATATGGACAATTATTCAATCTTTTGCTCATCCGCAACAACATATCTTCCTTGCTCATTGGTGAAATAGGACCCGTTCACTCGGAAAAAGAGACTATTTCTTTGATCAAGTCACAAGTATCTAACATATTCTTACCTAAATATTTACAACGAAAACGAAGTGGTGAACAACCGTTTGTATTAATCTATGATTTGTACAGATCCTTCAATTTACTAACTCAATTGAATCCATTCGTTCGTGACAAGAGACATATTTCCTCGATCGAAGAGATTTCTACAACGCCTTTAACAAAAGAACAAATAGTCAATTTAGAAAAAACTTTTTGCCAACCTTTTTTCAATAGATCCGATTCAGAAGAAAACAACTTGGATAAATGCCTTAAAAGGGGTTCCAGTTCAAACGTGGGTCTTATTCAAACTCGATCTTATCAAGATGATTTACTATCCGAAATCTTTTCCAATAAGAACCAGGAAATGTTTCATCGTATTCAAGATTGGTTTGTAACCAAAAGTTTCAAAAACATAATTGGAAACGAGGGCATAGATGGGAGGAGTACCCTTTCAAATTCATCTAAAGAGGAACAGAAGATTAAACCATCACCGCATTTTAATGAACCTGCTAAAAAAACAGGAGATGTATAGGATCTCTCAAATAGATAGTATTTTGTCAAAATGGGATTTGTTCAAAACATATATGCCATGGTTTTTTACCTCTGCATGGTGTAAATATCTTGAAAATATGCTTTTATATACTCTTCCAGAGATATTACTACATGGCAGTAATCCATTTGCTTCTATTTTGCAAGATATTAAGCATAATATTATGCTTAAATGGAATATATTGTGGGAACTTTCTCATCCATTATGGGAACCTATCAAATGGAAATTGAGAACGAATCTAACCAATCTTTTGAATTTTAGATTCAGAACGACTCTTATTAATAATTTTTTATCTTCCTGCGAGGATTGTTTCATAGAGGAAACTAGTGATCGAGAATGGACACATCTGAGATTACTAAATGCTCGGAGGCATGAATATGGGATTCTTATCCCTTTTTTCGTTCTTACGTATTCTATTCTTCGATATTTTAAAGTGATTTATTCCGCCTTTATCAATTTAAAGATAGACTTTGAACTCATCCAGTATTTAGAGGATCCATCATACGTGATAGAGTTGCAAAACTGATAAATCCTCCCGTGTATAATTACCTTCTCTATTATATAGACATAGAAAGTCTTCCTTCTACGAAGAGGAAGAGGAAGAATAGAAAGCTCAATTTGCTTATAACTATAATAAGAGAGTTGAACGGATTGTGCTCTAGCATGGATATCTCCGAAAAGAGATGGAAATACTAGTTCAGTTTCTAATGACGGAAAAAAACCTTTCTCAATTTGAATCAAATATGACTGTAAGTCATATTTTCCTCAAGACGGAATTTGGAGATCAAATCACTGGACAGCCGGGGCTTATTCACTTACGATATTTGGCCCACACTTATCAAAAAGGTCTAATGAATTACGAGTTAAATCTGTTTTGTTTAGCAGAAAACCGGATATTCCTTGCTTTTTATCAGAAGATTACCTCTTCACAAATATTGTGTCAACCCAACCCCAAAATGCCTTTCTCATTCCACTCAGGATCATTATTTTCCAAAGGGATTTTACTTATAGGTCCCATGGGAACTGGCCGATCCTATTTGATCAAAAGTCTAGCAGCAGACTCATATGTTCCTTTAATAAGAATATCTCTGAAGAAGCTCTTGTATGGTAAGTTTTTATATTACCCTGATCCTGGACGTATTCCTACTGAGTTTAATACTTTTTGGAGAGACACAATAGACCATTTCCATATTACCTTCGAATTGGCGAAAAGAATGTCTCCTTGTATAATATGGATTCCAAACATTCATGAACTGAATGTCAATGACACAATTACCAATTTATTTGGTTTAGGCTTCACTGACTCTTTCCTTGGTTTATTATTGAACTATATTTCTAGGGGTGGTGAGAAAGATTCTATTAGAAATATTCTTTTTATTGCTTCGACCCATATCCCCCAAAGAGTGGATCCAGCTCTAATAGCTCCAAATCGATTAGATAGCTCGATCAATATTCGAATGCTTGTTATCCCACAGCGACAAAGGGAATTTCCTATTCTTTTATGTAGCATGGGATTATACTCGGAAAAAGAGGTATCCTGTCCCGATGAATTTGGATCTATAACCATAGATTCTGATGCACGAGATCTAGCAGCACTGGCCAATGAAGCCTTAATAACTAGTATTACCCGAAAGAAATCAGTTATAGACACTAATACAATTCGATACGCTGTTTATAGTCAAATTTGTCATCTTCAATCTATGGATAATCAGGTTGGATCCGGTCAAAATGACGAAAGACTTATCTACAAAGTAGGAAAGGCTGTTATACAAAATACGCTTAGAAGGAATTCTCCCATGAATCCTCTATCTACAAAAAAGGAATTATGGAAGAAAAGGTTTTGTTATTTGTCCGAATGGTATTTAGAACCTTCGATTGCCGAAACAACTATGAAGGAATTGACCATACTTCCCCATATTTTAGGCTGCTTGGCCGGATCAGCGGCTCGAGATTCTTGGTCTATATCGGAACGAAATAGAGAGAATTGGATTCCTCTCGATAAATTCGCTGAGCATGATCTTGATCTAGCTTCTAGTCTTTTAGAAAGTATTCTGGTGGAGTTTCCATTTTCTAGGTTAGGAATATGTCGGGGGTAAGTCCGATAAGGATCAGAGTAAGTTCGATAAGGATCAAATCACATTTGTTCCTCAACCCAAAATGAGAAATAATCATATGATACGATTTCTGAAAGAATATGAATTGAAGTTTACTCTCGCCACAAAAAAAATGTATAGGGATATGGATATGGATGAAGAATTATTAAAGAGCGTAGTTTGGACTCCTAGGACCTGGCGTCTTAGTTTTCTTCGCAGTAATCGATTCGATCATACAAAAACACCCAATTCATTGGGATCTTCGTATCGGTTCCGATCGAAGAAAAAAGCGCAGATAGAAAGATCGAAATTTGCTAGACAATATCCGAGGCAATATAAATCCTCGGAGAAACCCACGTTCTGTCGAGGAAAACGATTTCTTTGGGATCCCTTCCTATTTCAAGAGCAGCGCCCTGTGTTTTCACGCCGAGAATTTTTCGCAGACGAAGAACTGCTGAAAAGGCTTTATATTACTTATGGTTCAAGGAGATTACTAGCAAAACCTAATTTTTTCCCTAAACAAAGTTTCCAAAGTGCTTTTCATAGATATGATTCAAAATACGGGATCAATCCGGGTTTGATCATGAATTCGTGGAAACCATTGTCTCTTAGACACAGACATATCGAGCATTTCAAACACATTCAAGAAATTGGTATCCACTTGGAACGTATACAGCCATATTCTTCTCCATATTTATATAAATGTTGGTTGATCGAAAATTCGAGAGAAAGGGTTGACCGCTTCCAATCGTTAATTCGTCGCCAAAAAAGATGGCTCGGAACCAATAGTTTATTATCTAATGAATCTTTTCTTTATAATACTCTATTCGAGAGTTATCAATATTTATCAAATCTGTTCCTATCTAACAGAGTGTTATTAGATCAAATTACAAAGACATTGTTGGAGAAGGAATGTCTTTTTCCGAATGAAATTGAACACTCAATTTATACAACAGGATTAAGATTTGATATCAGCTGGTAGAATCTGGAATGAAGTAAAAGAAAATTGACCGGGCAGTAGGGTCGTGGGAATCAATGAGAGGTTCTGTTCTATATATGCTCCAATTTAAGATCCTATAATGAATCCTTTCTTGGTATTGTACAAACATAGTAAGTATGTTGGAGGAAAAAAAAAAGACTTGATAGATCTTTAATTTGAAGATAGGTTCCTCACTCCGAGATTTCGACCATGTAAGAGTAAGCATAGTAAAGACAAGCCAATTTTCTTGAACTTAATGAGAGAGATATTCTCTACTAGACTATGCTTACTCCTTATTTCCTCTATTTTGCTTCTAGCATTCTTTTTTCCCACACTATTCGGAAGAGAGGAAAGGATAGAGTCACAGGATCCGACATGGATATAGTTGTTGAGGTTCGGTCGTAATTCGTGGATCTTGCAAGATCTTGAGAGAGGTGGTATATGGTCAATCTATGTATCGATCTTCTCAATCCGTGGCCTTAATGAAATATACCTTATAATACGAGGGTGGATTCGGAATGGACTCCTCATTAGGTAGAGAAGATCTGATCCTACCTGTGATCCATTGTCCTATTCCAACAGCGTTAACTTGTAGGTAATCGTCGGAATACCTCGTATAAACAGAGAATATATCCCAATATATTGAGAGACTCTCGTACGAGATTTGCCATTGAATTACTCACTCAATAAGCATGAGCAATATTATGCCTTGAAGAGGACTCGAACCTCCACGCTCTTAAGCACGAGATTTTGAGTCTCGCGTGTCTACCATTTCACCATCAAGGCATCCCAAAAGTGAATTCTATTCCATGCATATATATATATGAAAAAATATTCTGATCTATGAATATAGAATATATGTTATAGATAGCGTATTCAAGTATTGATATAGATTGGTCATATAGGTTCATCATATATCATCCAATTTTATTTTTATTTTCATTATCTGAAGGAGATTTCATATACATAAAGAAGACGACTGAACATCCTTTCTTTTTCAATTCAATAGAAACCTAAAAAATTGAATATGGTACAAAATAACAACATGTCAAGGATCCTATCCATTCTATATGTGCATATATATCCATTGCTATGCGTTTAGCGGCTGGAGCAGCTATTTTGGAACGAAAGAAAAGCAACGACTGGAATGATAGAGTTTTCGAAAATAGGACCCCTCACTCCTTTCTCTCATTCAGAACTGTGCATGGGACTCGAACCTCGCGCGGTTCCTAAGTGATAAAGAAGGAAGAAAATAATAAATTGATTCCTTTTTTTATTACCTTCCTCGCGTATGTATAAGACCAAATCTATTGAATCAATAGAAAGTATTACCAATCCCTAAAATATCTTTGTTCATTCAAAGATATTAGTTGTTTCTGACCTTGCTTTACCCTAATTGTGATTTTACCGAAAAAAAAAAAAATTAAATTTTTTTTTTCGGTAAAAGTGATGTATTGGTCCGAGTGGAGGTAGGGGTAACAGTCCTTTTCTTTATCTTTTCCACATGTCCATAGAGTTTTTAGAGATAGAAACATTTCTAAAAAAGAAAGATGGATATCTATTCACTCTATTTTATTAGAGAGGTAATAATTTGTAAAATGAATTGCACTTCTTCATAAGGGGTCCATTGATTAAAAGAGACTGGAAAAAGTTCGGATCCAATTCCTACAGTTATGGATATAAGCGCAATCCAAATTCCTGGAGAGTGATACATTTGTGTATCCATAAGATCATTTACTATTTCTTGAAGCTCAGCTCAATCTTTCCCCTGGAGAGACCATATAGCCAAGAAAGACCATAAGCCAGAATGGAATAAAAGCAAATGAAACTATTTCAAACGATCTCAGGGTATAATTGAAAATGAAGTTTTCACTCTGTACATGTTAGATCATAAATTAGTAATTTATTTCAATCTCCGAAAGAGTAGAAACAGTTTCTAACTTCCAATTTTAGGAGATTTACATAATCCTCATGAATAGGATCGAATATTCCTCCATAATCTATCTCCTTTTTCCTTAAGGAAGCCTCCCCAAGAGGACTTAGATCTATCTATTATTTAAGTTCTTTCCTTCTTCTTTTTTTTCTTTTGTTCCAATAAAAATATTGCCCGATCTGAATGGGAATCAATTTCGAATTTATCAGAATATGTAAATCCACTATATAGATAGGTAGATCTCGATCCTGTTTATGAGTTAACGAAAATGTGCAAAAGCTCTATTGGCTTCTGCCATTCTATGAGTCTTTTCCTTTTTGCGTATAGCATTGCCATTCCCTCTAGCAGCATCCATTAATTCGTGACTCAATTTGAATTTCATATTTCGACCCAGACGTTTTCGAGATGCCCCTAATAACCAACGAATGGCAAGTACTTTTCCTTGGGTTGATCTTATCTCAGTGGGAACTCGATAAGTCGATCCACCCACACGTCTTGCTTTTACTGTTACATTGGGAGTTACTCTACGTATTGCTTGGCGTAGAACAGATAGTGGATTTTTCTCCGTCTTTTGTTGAATATTTTTGATGGCTCGATAAAGAATTCGATAAGCCAATGATTTTTTTCCGGTTTTCAGAATACGGTTAACCACCATGTTAACTAATCGATTATGATAAATAGGATCGGATTTTGCAGTTTTTTTTTCTGCAGTACTTCGCCGTGACATGAGTGTGAAAAAGGTTTAAGAATATATTTCATAAAGGCTGAAAATCATTTATTTTGGCTTTTTGACTCTATATTGTAGGGTGGATCTCTAAAGGTATGAAAGATCTCCCTCCAAACCGTACATACGACTTTCGTCGAATACGGCTTTCCACATGATTCTATCTGCATAGATGAGATATATTATTTATGCATATAATTCTGTTTACTCACTCTCGATTGAGTATCCGTTCACTTTCTTTCTTTTGCTATGATTGGAAATCCTGTATTTTACATATCTATACGATCAAGTCCTTAGGTTTACAAAATAGTGTATAAAAAAGTGTTTCAAATCATTGCTATTTGACTTGAACCCGTTCTAAAAAGGTCAAGGTATTTTTAATTTTCTGTTGAAACAATCAGGAAAAACTTCGAAAATGATTTCGATATTAAACCTTGGACATATAATAGTTCCAAATCTCCTGAAAAATAAGATCGTTTTTTTCCACGGTAGCCTGCTCTAGTCCCCTGACAAAACGTTCGTTATTAGGTTAGCTATATACTTAACATGTTCCTAGCAATTCACATGGCATCATCATGAAATGATACAAGTATTAGATGAGTAAGAATATACAACGCACTAGAACGCCCTTGTTGACGATCTTTTACTTCGGCAGCATCTAGGGTTCCTCGAACAATGTGATATCTCACACCGGGTAAATCTTTAACCCTTCCTCCTCTTACTAATACTACAGAACGTTCTTGTAAATTATGGTCAATACCAGGTATATAAGCAGTGATTTCAAATCCAGAGGTTAATCGTACTCTGGCAACTTTACGTAAGGCAGAGTTTGGTTTTTTGGGGTGATAGTGGAAAAGTTGACAGATAAGTTTTCTTCACTGTCACTCTACAAAACCGTACATGAGATTTGCACCTCATACGGCTTCTCGTTCAATTTTTTTTTTTTTTTCGAAGTAAGTTGGATTATTTTCGTTGTTCGAGAATCTTCATATTCCCTTCCTTTATGCATTGTGTCTCAAAGAGTAACTGGAACCAATTTAGTCAAACACATTTTCGTATTCTAATAAAAACTAATGAATCCTATTTTTTATTTTAGGTAAAAAAGATTATGCAAAATCTTCGGGATTGCCTCTTCCTTCTCTATTCCCATCCTATAAGTACAGCGCCTGAAGAAACACTCTGTCGTATGAATCGACATTATTACATGCTAATTCCTTCTTGATATCTCGATATATCATTCCTACAAATCACAAATTGGATTCGAAATTGACGGGTTAATGTGAGCTTATCCATGTGGTTATACACTGTTCGAGTTTGAACAGGAATCAATTTAATGAAAGATTCTGGCTTTCGTGCTTTTGTTGGGGTTGTTCAAGATCATTTCGATGACCTACGTTGAGGGGGATATATATCCATATCTATCTGAGATATGATCTGATCGACTGCGTAAGTCCCACGAATAGCTGGCCAGGGAGAGTATACGGAAAAGGAAGTTCTTTTTGATCTGATTAGTCAGTGATCTGGCTCGGTGAGTCCTTTTTCCTATGATGAACTGCTGGCATCAGTCCCATATCTTGTTTCTGTGGACCGGTGGAAAAGTGAGAGCTCAGCGGGAAGAGGATTGTACCACGAGAGAGCGAAGGGGTCAACCTGTTCCGAAGAGACAACATGGATTTCGGAAATGTAGTTGTACTCTTACATCGATCCAGATCAAGAAGTATTTCAACCCACGGGGGTAAATATTTGCTAGCTAGACGAGAGGATAGCAGTGCTAGTTACAAATTATGTTCCGGTAGGATGTCAATTTATTTATATAAATTAGTTAACGGTTGGTTGCATAGGGTCTTCTCCTTAGTGCAAGAAGAACAATTTGATCGGTATCATCTCTGTATAATCTTTACTCGATCTTGTTCTCCTTGTTCTTCCAAACAATATTGAGTCCTTTCCGCACACACTAGTGCTAGATCGGATCAAACATGTTGAACAAAATATTTTTCATGTTCATGTCAAACTTGCTTGATCAAGATAGATAAAATATTACTGATTTTACGGGACCATATGTTATGATTCGAATCAGTAGGAAATACTACTTTCGATAGGATTTACATAGGCTCCAATCTTTTTTCTCCTTTTTTTTTTCTTTTCGTAGTAGTGTGAAAAGAAGGAAGGTCTGTCTTCAAGTTGTTCGAGAGAAAATAGTGAGTTGTTTTGAGTCTCTCGACCCCTTGATAACTTATTATCAATAAGTAAGTTCTCCTTTCAGATGAGAGTAGGGAAGGGATATAACTCAGCGGTAGAGTGTCACCTTGACATGGTGGAAGTCATCAGTTCGAGCCTGATTATCCCTAAACCCAATGTAAGCCCTTCCATCAAACAAATTTTTGTTTTTCATCTTATAGCTCTCTTCACTCCAGAGAGCTCGTGTCATTTACATGAGCTCTTTTTCATGGTAGTAAAGAAGAAATGACCACAATGGAGCTAGATCTTCAATTGGAAGATATCCAAATTGTCATAAGGAACAAAAGGGTTTCCGCCCATTTCATTAAATATTGATCATCATATCTTAGTAGTGAGTCGAGTGGTTGGCATGAGCTTTCCAATTATATTTAATCAATATTATATTATATATTATATTCATTGGGATGAAAAAAAAAGGAGAGAGAGGGGGTAACAAAGAAATGAAAAAAAGAAGATCCTGGATAATCAAATTGGAAGAGATACAAAGTTATCAATTTCTATGCAATCCATGGACCAAATCCAATTTGATGAGATTTTTAATTCAAATCCTTTCACACCGGGAGCGCCTTATAAAGCTCTTTGACCCTAGAATTCTCAGTACGTTGCTTTTACGCGATCTACGTAGAAGCAATCCATATTTTTTGGTCAAAGGTATAGTAGTACTTACATTATCGATCCTCATATATCACTTCAATCATAAAAGTAGTATGATTGAGAAAAAAAATTTCTATTCGATGAAACTCTTTCCTATACATAACTTTATGGAACTTGGAAATGAAACACCGGAAGAATATTTAAAGCCTTTCACTAAAAATTGGTTGATATTTCCACATCTTTTCCTGTCTTTCCAATTGAAAAGACCTTACAATCGATTCATAGAGCATTTTGATCCCATTAGTTTTAATTCAGGATATGGCAGGAACACGAACAAGAAGGATGAGATGATCTCGGAGAATCAAGGACCGAGCAAAACTCATTTGGAAAATAATGAGAAAGATCTCAATTTGAAGATCAATCATTATATGAATATATCATATAAAATATATGATAATATATCATGGAAATTTCAATTTCAATTGGTAGATTCCATTATATTTTTAATGTTTTTGTCGAGAGAATGGATTGATTCAATTTGCAACATGTTTTTATAAAGAATATGCAGAGTTATCTATCTACGAGAGAAATGAATAAATGAAATACATAAGATGTCTTTCACATCAGAATATATGAATTAACCCCATTGTTTCTTATGGCAGTTCCAAAAAAGCGTACTTCTAGATCAAAAAAAAAAATTCGTAAAAATGTTCGGAAGGGAAAAGCATATCGGGCCGCAATAAAAGCTTTTTCTTTAGCTAAATCTATCTCCACCGGTCATTCAATTTTTTTTTATTGCATAGTCAATGATGATTCCTCTGGATCATCCGAATCAAAATTAACAACAATTGATTTGGATGACCCGTAGAATATACGACACCACCCTCCAGGACCTTGGAGAATAGTGATGAAAAATCATTTTATTCGGGTACTCCCAATGTTGGTCGTACGAAAGGGACACGGTCATTAATTAGTTTCACTACAGTACTTCCCTTTAGCCAATCTATAGAAATGGGGAATTTATCAACTAGTCCGCTATCCATTCCGCTCCGCCTTCCTACTGGAAAGGGATTAGAGTTCCTCATTTTTTGTAAGGATCCTAAATGAACTTCAGCATTACCATTATGCTACCGGAAATGTAGCGTAATCTTATCAACATACCAATCCATCCATTTCGATCCAAAACTAGGATCGAAATAATTTATTATTTTCTATAAATAATGGCATAGAACCCATGGAATCACGCATGGGGATGATATTATTTCATAATGGAATTGCTCGTGCATTTCGTAATAGATGCACATTATTTCTCTATGAAGAATAATGACTAATTCGTAGTTTTAGCTATATTGATTCATTCTTCTTCTGTTTCTGCTCCTCCCAATGGTTCATCTCCCTGTTGGGTACCATTCTTTCCCTCCTTTATGGTTGGATAGAAAGAAGTGCTCAATCCTTTAGGATAACTCAAAGTAATCATCTTTCTTCGTCTCTCTATCATTTATAATGTGTAATGCCCAAACTATTGTGACAAAGATACTAAAAAAGAGATGACTAATCTAGTGAAATTTGATCCTATTTATGAAACCCCCTTCTACATCTCCTCAAAATAGGATCAATTCATTCATTAACAGCCTATATATGGTACTATTAGGCTGATGGTAATATTAGCCTGTATGTAATATTATTGGGAGCTATCAATTTATTTGGATGTCTCCCCTAAAATTGGAAAGTCCAACAAGATAATAATCATATGGGAGATCATGGATCAGAAATATAGTTTCGTTCTAGATATGTATATAATCAAACCATCCAATCAAAAAGATTAGAAAGTGATGGTATAACCATTTATTGTTTGGAATCTAGCTGCTCCGATTCTTCCCATCGTAAGCGAAAATTGACAGATATTCTTTGTCCGATAACGCATGTGACTATTTCCCATTCTCTTTCGGAGCAGCGGGATCTGAACCCACGACCTCCATCACCTCAAGATGGCACGCTACCAAGCTGCGCCATGCTCCGTTATAACTATCAACCAACAATAAAATTGATTCAAATTTTCATGTTAATGCCCTAACTTATATTTTATTTTGACTTATATTATATTCACAGATCACTCACTCTGCTAGACACGTTCCATAACATTGACGATCTGGTGTAAATAAGCTAGTATGGTCCCTACGAAGCCGCCATGGTGAAATTGGTAGACACGCTGCTCTTAGGAAGCAGTGCGAGAGCATCTCGGTTCAAATCCGAGTGGCGGTATTTTTCCAGGAAGATCTCATCCATCACTTCTTCCTATGTAAGAATATCTATTCAATCTATTTCCATTGTAATGGATCAATCCTATCTTTCCATCATAGATCTCATTCGGGAATAAAACGAATAAACGAGTTTATTATGATATTCATAACTTTGGAACATATATTGGCTCACATCTCTTTTTCTCTCATTTTGGTTGTCACTCTCATTTATTGGGGAACCTTAGTTTATCGAATTGAAGGACTAAGTAGTTCGGGAGGAAAGGGCATGATAGTTACTTTTGTTTGTATAACGGGATTATTAATTACTCGTTGGCTTTATTCAGGACATTTACCGTTG
Organism: Pinus albicaulis; assembly: GCA_034641835.2. Taxonomy (NCBI): domain Eukaryota; kingdom Viridiplantae; phylum Streptophyta; class Pinopsida; order Pinales; family Pinaceae; genus Pinus; species Pinus albicaulis. The sequence continues at coordinate 808,729,224 of CM076584.1, forward strand.
AGTAATTTGTATGAATCATTCATGTTCCTTTCCTGGAGTTCATCCGTGTTCCATATAGTTCTAGAAGTACGGAGTCGAGATGATCGGTGGTTAGGTGCAATCACTGCGCCAAGTGCTATGTTAACTCATGGTTTTGCTACTTTAGGTCTTCCGGAGGAAATGCAACGATCCGGAATGTTAGTACCCGCGCTACAATCTCATTGGTCAATGATGCATGTAAGTATGATATTGTTCAGCTATGCAACCCTTTTATGTGGATCCCTAGTATCAATAGCTCTTCTAGTGATTATGTCCGGAGTAAATAGACAGGTTCTTTTTGGTGCGATGGACAATTTCTTTTCCCGATCCATTCTTCCCAATGAAAATTTTTATTCACATGAAAAGCAAAAAAGTGATTTGCAATACACTGTTTATTTTTCATCAACGAATTATCGTAAACGTAAATTGATTAAACAATTAGATCATTGGAGTTATCGTGCAATTGGTCTCGGTTTTTCTCTTTCAGGAGGGCTGTAAGGACCGACTCTAACAACAAGAAAAACGAACTCTGCTCTGACACCTTGTTTCATTTTTTAAGGGGCTTGACACAAGAAAAAGAACTATGCTCCGACAACCTTGTTTCATTTTTTAAGGTGCTTGACACAAGAAAACGAACTGTGCTCCGACAACCTTGTTTCATTTTTTAAGGAGCTTGACACAAGAAAACGAACTCTTCTCTGAAGACAACTCATCATGATGAATAAGAAGTCATCGCTTCCAAGAGTTCCGCACCGAATGGGAGAAAAACATCTTGGAAATTAGGACCCAGTGCCCCCAACATACTATGCACAATGGCAGTATCGTTGATTGTGGGCACGAGGTAGGTAGCCACATAATTAACCTGCGGCGGGGAGTATACAACCGGTGGATAAAGACCTGGAAGCGACAATGGTGGACCAGATGTCATGCCAAGAGAAAAGAATGAAAGCTAATCAAAGGTCACAATTCGACCTTTTTGCGGAAAGTAGGTCACACGAAAGAGGGAAGAGACAACTGCCCCCATGACATAAGTATAGTCACACCCCAAGATTAAATTGAAATCTAAGGGGCCTAGAACAACCATCACGTCTATATGGATGTTTTTCCCTTCCAAAGTAACAGGAAACTTCAGAAGGATCCCTAACGGTTGGCTGGTTCCTCTGTTAAAAGCCAACAGATTCTGGGTAACAGGAATAAGTGGTGGAGAACCAAAAACTTGCCAATTAGTTGAAGACATAATACTAACAAATGCGCATTCATCTATAATAGTGTTGGGTATGACCAGATCAAAGGTTTGTACTGCGATCTCAAAAGGCACATAAGACGAAAGGCGATATCCGGAAAATCGACTCCAATCAAAGGAAGCGACCAAACTACTTAGGGGGGATACCATAAAACTGAGATGGTTGTCCCCCGGTGTTACTGGAGCAAGAGGAGCATTCTCTGATACATCCATCATGGGAGTAGGAGGAGCAGTTTGTTGGACTACAAGGATGGAAGAATCTTTCTCCAAGTCCGAAGAATTTGAATAAACACAAAGAACATGGGGGGGATGAGACCGACTCTCAACGGAAAAGACCTGATGCACCATAGATGGAGTCAGCTCGACTGATTCCTTGGCCAATGGTTGGTCAGGAACAGATTCCTAAACTTGGATTTCTGGGGGAGCGGGATCGAGCAAGGATGACGCTTGGCCGATCATGGAATCGACTAGTGAAGGACTCGAGGAAAGCTTTTGGTAACCAGCTGGAAGGCAGGGTGCAGAAACAATGGATTTGTTCAAAAATCTCTTGGCTTCATCCATATACGGACAAAGGTGAATGGGATGATGCCCTTCACACAACTTACAGGGATTGGTAATCTTGCCCTATTTTTTATGAGCCTTATCAGAGCTAGTCAAAAACGTGCTAGCAATATGACTTCCAGAAGACAATGGTGGGCAACCGTTGGACCATGCTTCAAGTACCTTGGGAATACCAGGGCAGTCTTGAAGAAAATGGTTACCTTTGCAGAGCATGCAAGGGAATTTGACCTTCCATGGAAGCGTGGATGGTTATACAAGGGAAAGCTCCTTAAGCGCAGTAGCTGCAGTATTAGCCTCTCGCTTATTTGAATTCTTCTTCTTGGTCTTCTTCTTCTTCTTCTTAGCCACCTGGTTACTGGAATCCATAATTTCACCAAGCGAAGTAGAAGAGGAGGACGAAGAAATAGGTGAAGAAGGGGAGAGATCCACCTTAGAAGCAACATGATGTTGTTCAGGTGGAGGATATGGTTGTATGGTGGACGGAACACTCAGGACCACCGAGGTCAAAAATAACCATACAGGCAATCCAATAGTTAAACTCGGCAGGGACAACATTTCCATATAAGGAGCACCAACATTCCCAAAAGCAGGAAAAGGACCAAGATTCCCTTCAGAAGGGATTCCTACATTAGTCAGCTCCGGAAACGTTGCCATCGAAAACAACTCAAAACAACACCCTAAGGAAACTAACTTTAACCAAGAATATTTTGTAGGTAGTTAATTTTTCAGACATTGAAACAAAACTCTTACCGTTTCATATTTTAAGAGTCGAGAAACAGGAAAAAGGTGACTCTATCTCTTTCAGGTTGAAACGAGCATGAAAGGACAAGTGCTCGATGAAATTTTCAAATTTATGGAGTCAGTAAAGATCAAAAATGATTGCTCAGGTAATCTAAGTAGAAGGGTGTACCAGGTTACTGTGAATTTCCATATACACCTTGGTTATAAAATGAAATAGAAATCAACCAAGGACTTGACGTACGTGCAGGTAGTCTCCCTAAATTCTGTGTTCGGTGTATCATAGTTACAAGGCGACAGACTCGGCTTCCTACAGATAAAAGGATTGCAACCTTGAGGGGTCTCCCTTTATATACTCGACGGTACTGGGAGCACAAGTCCGTACTAGCACTATCTGAAGCCAGATGGCGAGCGACAGCTGCTAGGCTTAAAGACACCGGAACACGTCTCTAACTTAGACCACTAAATATTGCGTTAAGTTTCAATGTTGCCTTAGGTTAATTGAAACAAATTTTAAATTTGATCTTCGATTTACGTTTCAATTCCAAGGTCCTATCGAATGTTGAATCTCATGAATCCCTAAATGCAAGCTACATGCCATAAGACACCATTTCATTCAATGAAAGGTTATCTATGAGAGAGTTAAGAACTTCTGAGTGATAGCAACAATATGAACATAAAAAAACATCCACTACTGAATCTGATGCAAGCTAATGAAACTGAAAAGATCTTTCCTAGAATTATATAATGCTATAAATGCGAAATATATTCCAATTTTCACTATGCTAATCAAGAATGCAAAAGAATTTTTTTGTATTTTCAATATATCAGAGCAAGTGCACTAAATGATATGAAAATAAATCAAAACATTGATTTTGAGAATGCTGAAGCAAGATCTTAAACAAAACAATTCCTTCAACTCAAAACAAGCAAAGCAAGACTCAAACTAATGAAGAAATCCCTCAAATCAAAGAAAGATCTCAAAAGAGACCCAAACAAGCCGTGTAATCTAGGCTTGGAGTGACAAGAGAAAAGCTGAACAAAAGAGAGTACAATCACTCAATTAATGCCTTCACTCAAATGGATCAAAGAAGTTGAATGCAAAGAAGCAGAAACGAATTTGACTGGGAAACCAAGGACCTGAAACTCCCACGGGAGGCTCAGCAGCTGAAGCACCTAGAAGACCTAGGGCTGAAGAGAAAAACTAACAGAAAATGGAAAACAACCGAAGGAAAAGGGCTAATCTCAGTCAAAAATGACTCTAAAGCACTCAAAAAATTAGAAAAAACAACCCAAGATCAAAGCTTAGGCTCAAAAGCTCCAAAACCAAGCAAACCACAAACCCTACCAGGGTTGCGCCTGTCTGGCTGTAATCTGTGCCAAACAGGGAATGGCACGGGTAATAAACTGGCAACTCACACCATTTGGCACGACTGTCAAGTGGGAAAATGCGCCAAGAAGGTTTACTCAGGTGAAAAGGAAAAATGAACAAACAAAGAGAGGTTTGATCTCCAGAGGGCTGAACAGGGGTTTCAAACCAAGCAAGATGAACCAGGAAGGAAAACTAGACCAACAAAAATCCAAAACACAACCCAATAAAAGAGGGACTAACTCACATTGTTCCCCAGTGGAGTCGCCAACTTTTTGGAGACGTAAATCCCATCTGCGGACAAAGGCGATCCCACTAGCCCTAGAGTGGGTCTAGCAACAAACAAAACATGTTACAATATTGATTCCCAGTTGCAAAAGACGAAGCTACGATAGATAGCCTACCTCAAGTCCTACGATGCTGTTGTCGAAGAAGAAGCATTGCTTCCCATTCCTAGCTTGATATTTCACAATCCTTTCGCTCACCACATCCGGACACCTGTACACATGCAGAGAAGAAATGACGACATACAACGTAATAATTCAAAAATGTAACTATCAATCAGTCAGAAAATATTGAACTAAATTGCACTACACAGATAAGCAATACAACAGTGGAACCAATAACGTAGTCAAGCATATATTAAAATGTGAAAGAAATATTACAACTGAGTTCCGACTTCGCGTTCTTCCTTTTGCAGGGCTTCCAACGGAGCGTGTCTCACAAAGCTTGTCGGGAATTTAGACAAGGATCTCTCTCTTACGGGGTTCTCCTTGGCTCTACTCTCAATAGTTGCTCAGCTATAGTTTTCTTCCCAAATGTTCAGCTAGGTTGCAAATAGAGAGGGCAGGCTTTTATAGAGGGAGAAGGAGAGGTTAGGATCCCTATAATTATGGGGGAGAGTCCTATCTCTTAGGAAGGTTCCATGAGAGGTGGAAAACCTCCTTCCTAAAAAAAGAGATCCAGAGCTAAACAGCCCAACCTCTTTTTGATGATTCATTCCTGAGGTGGTTAAAGGAAACTTCCGCCTCAATTTGTTAAAAAAAAATTCCAAAACAGGTTGTCGTGGGTACAACATAGGGACAGAGCACCAACTGGCGTGCCCACTAGTGTATATTTTCCCCATTGGCATGAGGGATGAACTGGCTACTGGCACCAATGCCAAAACATGGGTTTTTGGGGCTTTTCTGAGGAAATTTTCTCAAGGAGAATTCTTTCCCTTATGCAGAAGGATGCCATAAACGTGTTTTCAGGACATTTTTCTATTCACAAGTCATGGGAATATTCCTCCAATGTATAGGACAAGGGATTGCAGGGACGGTGACAAAATGTTGTGTAACACAATGTATCGAAAGATTCCAGGAAGAATCTAGAGCCAAAAACAGATTTGGGGATATTTTTGGGTCACACTGAAAATCCCCACAACTTTTGTGTGTACTTTCCATCCCTCATAATGATATTGGTGCGAAGGGATGTAAAATTTGATGAGGAGAAAGCGATGTGGTGCTCTCTTGAGAGGGAACTTCATATCCCACAAAAAGAGGAAATTTTAGCTCCAAAGGAGGATCCTCATAAATTTCTGGAGTAGCCACAAATTGAGGAGCATAGAGTACAGATAACCACTCAAGCAGAACCATCCAAAGAAGGCAGGAAAAGGACTAGGGAAGTTGAGAGACTTGTGTAGGATGTTAGGGAGAATGTGGGTGTTCCTTCAAATCAACACAAGAAGATAAGGTCACCATATTTCTACACTGGATACATGGATCTAATGAATGAGCTTGTAGAGAATGAGCCATATTATTTCAAGGAAGAAGTGGAGAAACCTGTATGGGTTGATGCAATGATGGAGTACATATCCATTGTAAAGAAAAATGTTTGGCAAGTGGTCCCAATACTAGCACACAAATAAATTGTCGGTTCGGGATGGATATTCAAGGTAAAATAGGGAGAAAACGTGTTGGATATGTGTTTGGTCCTTATTTTTCAGTGGGCGGACCCACCCTTGGTTTTGTGCATGGGTTTGCACATGGTTTTGGGGCATGATGGTTTTTAGCCCCTGGTATTTTGTAGATCCAGTTAAGGGAACTACGGTTATGTTCTAATCTAGGGTTAAGGGATTGGGGCTTATGTATGCTTTGGCATGTATATATATGTGTTGTAACACTAAAAGGAAAATAATTAAAAATCAAGCTGGTCATCCCGATTTGGGATCCAGGGGAAAATCTCTGTGTATATCTATTTTATGTTTCATGCTCTCGCTATTGTTTATTTTTTGTTTTTAAGATTCATTTGCAGATAATTTATGTATAGGGTTAAAACCTACAAAAGAGAAGCATAGAAAATTACAAGGCTAGATATGTGGCTAAGGGGTACACTCAGGTTGAAGGGATTGACTATGAGGAGACCTTTGCTCATGTAGAAAGGTACTCATTTATTAGATCAATTCTTTCTCTATCTACACAGATGGGGTGGCAGATCCATGAGATGTATGTGAAAACAACATTACTCAATATATTTATTGATGAGGAGGTTTATATCGAGAAACCAAAAGGATTTGATACTTTTTATCGAGAGTATCATGTGTGCAAACTCAAGTGAATGTTGTACTTCTCAGGCAAACAACCCATTCTTGGTAAAATAGGATTAATAGTTATCTCATGGGTTTGGGCTTCACCAAAAGTGAATTGAATGTAAACCTCTATCATATTATCGTAGAAGGTAAATTGTTGATGAATTGATTTTAAATGGTGGTGAAAAATTAATTATATCTTGCAAGGAGGACCTTGCAAGAGAATTTAAAATGAATTACATGGGTCTCATGTGCTACTTCCTCGGATTGGAAGTGTGGAAAGGAGATGGGGAACTATTTGTCTCTCAGGGAAAGTATTCCAATGAGATACTACAAAGGCCCTGCATGGAGAGTTTCAAACCCATGGAGACACCTCTAACGACCAACTGGAGAAAGGAGGATGACACTTTAGGTGAGGAAGTTGATGTTACTATTTACTGACAGTTGGTGAGTTCACTAATGTATGTTATGAACACACAACCAAATATATGCTATGAATTCAACCATCTGATCCAAGCTATGGTTAGGTTAACAAATTATTTTGGAGGGTATATAAGCATGTTCTACAATACCTCAGAGGCACTACCTAGTTTGGACTATGGTACAAACGGAAAGAGGGTGTGAAGCTGCATGGATTCACAAATGCAGATTGGGTGGGGATTCAATAAAATCGAAAGAGTACATCAAGTGAAACTCTCATTGTTGGGTCCATAAATTTTTCTTGGTACAACAAGAAGTAAATATTTGTGTCATCAACTCGGCAGAAGAAGAATACATGGTTGTTAATCAAGCAACATGTGAGGCAATCTGGATGAGAAAGATACTTGTTGAATTATTTGGTCAGATGATGGATACAACTGTGATATAATATGATAATTATAGTTGCATCAAGCTCTCTAAGAATCCTATTTTTCACTATCAATCAAAGCATATAAATATCCAGTATCACCATTTACAGGATTGTGTGCAGAGTTGGATAAGGTTGTCGCAGTACATTCCGACAGAGGAACAAGATGTTGACATTTCTACAAAGGCCTTTTCATATGGAAGTTCGAGTTCCAAAGGTGTAGGATAAGGGTGTTTGATAATCCCTTTCTTGCTTAGAGGGAGTGTTGAAAAATGCAGCAAGAAATTCTCAATTTGATTTTGTCCTTGATTAAATTGAGAAAATTCGAATTTCCACATCAATAGGCAACTTGGATGATGTTAAATTGAGTGAAATGGCTTGTGTCACCCATTTTACTCAGTTAATTCAACTTGGAGGAGTTATATTTTATTTAAGCATGTCTGGTTGCTAATTTTTAGCAATCAAGGTCAATTATCTAAGGTTGTTTTCAATTAAACTAGTTCCAACTGTTGGAATAACTAGTGGAGAGTCAATTTGTGCAGTGGGACTTTATTAAAACTCAGTGATCATCCATTTAACTATTAAATCATTCCAAAATATATATTCCATGCATATAATTCAATTTCCCCAGGCTTGTTGGAGATTCCAAGGCAGTGTAACATCAGTTGTAGACTAGTCTTGAGTGTACAGGTGTTGCATGCAGTCGTATCATCATCCTAAGAAATTTCACAATTCAATTGGAGGAATTTCCTAAATAGTAGGGGCCTAATTCATTAAGGAATATTGAAAGGAAATAGGATCTCAAGCCAAGGCATAAATTGACTAATTTTGGGTCAAAGGCCTTTAGTGAGCAGAGAGATAGGTTGTGCACTTGCAAGGTGAGCTCAGTTGAGAAAAGAAATTGTAATACATCTCTATTTATTTTATTAATGCAAGAGGAATTGGGGTTTTTAAAATATTTATTTCCCCATATATAAATACTTTTTGCATGTGTGTTATTTCTTTGTGCGTGTCTGAATTTTTTGTTCTAAATTGTGAAATAATGTTCGCAGAGCAGGAGAGTAGGTATGTTTCTTGTGATTTTGATTAAAACTTCATGATCATCTACAAATCTACAACATAATTTCTACATCGCCTTAATTGTTTCTCCTCCCCCTTTCTATGTTTTGGTTTCATTTTTTCATTAGTTAGGGTTCCCCGTAGTTATTTAGAGTCCTAATTCACTTACCTTACTCATTACTTAAATAAATTTTATTTCATTTCCACATTTTTTGTAATGTGTTAATAACAACCTTTTATAGGTATATGCATCATAACATTGACGCTAATCACACACAAACACACACATATACATGTGAATATATTTGTAATACATAGGTGTATGTGCCATATATTAATGTTATTCACACAATTATGAATTTAATCATGACATGTTCACACTAGTGTAAGAAATTCCGAGAAAGAACATCATTTATTCTAATATAATAGAATCATGAAACATTTGCAGTAACCAACATCACAATTACATATATGTGAAATGATTGGGAACATTATAGAACCAACCTTCGAAATTTGTACACCATGTTCATCAATATTTCGACTCCATGTGGACAAAATTTAAGCATCTAAAGCCTCACATAAAAAAAATACAGTGAAAATTCCAATATGACATGTTTGAAGAAGTGAAACCCTAGGATTCAGAGCTTTGATACCAAATGTTATGTAAGCAAATAATAAAATAGAAGAAAATATAGATCAATGACTTTAAAATAAACCTGTTCAAGGGGGAAACCTCCTTTCACATCACATAAATAAACAATTCTTGGATGATACAAATGACAAGACCACCTTGGTATATATAGGAGTCTAAAGGGTCACAATATAATTAGGTCTTGCATAAAAATAACAATGTCAGGGCACAACAATAATAATAATGTGCTTATATGGGGCACAATAATAACAAAATGGGGGCTACATGGGGTACAACAATAACAAAATGGGAGCTACATGGGGCACAACAATAAAACTATGAGATCTACATTAGTATTATAAAGACCTAACACCTACTCTCATGTTATCTTTCATTTTCTACCCTATAGACCTAGAGTCCTATCTTTAGCATCCTCATTGTTTTTTCCAAATCTAAGAATGTTTCCACATTCTTCCTTTCTTCAAATTCCTCACATTTGGCATGTGAGGTTTCTTCTAGAGGGAATTGTACCATCCTTCTACACATTCCCTTTTTTTTTTTTTGCTGACAATTATTTTTATGTGTTGAAACAACACACAACTATTGGTTTTAGAGAAATAATAAAATCTCAGCATACCTAGTCTACACTTTCATAGACTTATGCTACTATAAAATTGATGTTCTATTGTTGTTTCACCTTTCACTCAAATATGAGTTATATAAATTAGATAAAATTTTAATTTAACAATTTTACTACAATAAACCTTTGAGATTAACAAGACCAGACTCATTATTTGAATCTTAGCTTTGATATCACTTTTAACATACCCAACCCCTTAATTCCTAGTTAAGGCTATAAAGTATCCAAATCGGATCTCATAAGAGATCATAAATAAGTGGGGTTATTAAAATTTCCTTTTCATTCAATCATATTAGGACGTATTTCTTAGATCAACACTTCCTTTCTCATCGAAAGCTTTCCTACAATATAAAATTCATCCAAATATTAGCTCCAGACACAAACTAATTTCCATTTGAATATTTTTCATCCAAATTCCACATCGACAACCATACCACAGCCATGTGGTATCCCTTTGGTTCCATGTGTCACCATTATAAAATACCCTTCCATGTCATTAAATCATGTGAACATGCCATGTCGAACCATTGTCGGGTTTTGATAATATTGAAAGGAAAAATCAAAAGCGAGTGTCTAACCCCTCGACACCATACACCCCTCCTTGACCCATGGCATCCTGAAAATAAATATCATGATGCCTTGATAGTTTGATAGTTGAAGTCCCAACACTCAATTAAAAATATGTCAAATCATATAGAGTAATATTTGTCTAATGATGTTTCAATCCACTTGTTCACTAGGACACTAGAAAAATAATAAGACTCCTCTCATTGCTACTCATCCAATACAATCGACCAATTTCAACCAACAAAAAATATCTTCGTTAATCAATGAACATATCAGGGGATTGTAGTTGGATTTACATATGCATTATCCAACTCCTACCCACAATACCCTGATAGTTTTTGTCCCAATAAGTTGGTAGCTTAGTATTTCAAAGGTTGATGGGTTAATACTCCATCATTTTGATGGTGTACAATATTGATAATTGATATATCATGTTTTTTTATCCACATCATCCCCTACCACATTGACATGTGATGTCAACCTCACATCAACAGCCATGTCACGCAAGGTTTACCCTTATGCCACACTATCACAACATATCAATATGCCATGTCAACACAACATTAGCATGCCATGTCATCTAATGCATGCTTTTATGCCATGTCATCCCTCAAAACTCCAATCCATTGAGCCACAAAGCCCTTGCATGAAATTAAAAGAGACCTTGAAGCCTCTTTCATGATCTAATAATGGACCATAAACCTATAATAAAGGTCCCCATCATCTCTCTTCCAATCAACAAAAGTATCAAGGTCTATTAGTATTAGGGATCCATGTTGCTAATTTTTTGTTTTGTTTCTGACACCTAATATCTAATAATCCAACAACCCATTCCTTTTATGCCCAATTTTTAACTATCACAACTCCTATCCCCATTAACTAATAGACCTTTTAGGATCTGTCAATACTAGGAGTTCACATGGAGGTTATTTAATGTATACCTTAATACTTGACGCTCGATACTTTGCACTTAGAATTAAGGAGCTTCTAATTATCCCTTTCTCATGACCCCCTTATCAAACCATATGACTAGGTACTGAGGTTAAGGACCCCCAAACCCCAAATTTTCACAACTCCCATTAGACTCTCATAATGATTCTAGATAGATAAAATTGGCTCTAACAAAGCAAAAAAATTCCAAAGGAATTTTGAAGACTTTTGAAGGCAGCAAAGACACTATATTCAACAAGATATATCCATGATTGAAATACGTAGAATGACCCATGGGAAATTATCCTCAACTTAACCCAACCGAGATGAAACAAAAATCATCATATTTTCAAACTACGAATTCTTACATACAGAAGGGCCAACATTTTGGCTTATCTCTAGAGGAAAACAAAGTCTCCCCTCATTGATGAACTTTCAAGTCTTGTCATTGAACATGTTTATATCTACAGCTATTTTTCCCACAACTTACCTTGTAAATTCCATTCATACCACAAAATCCATGAAAAACCTCATAGATCAAGTCAACTTATACATGATCACCTTGATAAACCATAATCCATACTCATCAAAATTATATTTGTTTCAAGGGTTTCCACTATGTACAAAATTCATTCATGAAAGAGGTAATATATAACATTCAAGAAAAGCTAAACATTACATTTAACTCATAACTCATACCTATTAAATACACCATCATAACACCTACCGCTAATTGTTACAAATATGCATCTTAATCCCACATAACCGGAATTGTGAAACACAAAACAATAATTTCATTTTATTAGAAAATAAATAGATACACTTATTTTCTTCACTTAAATTTGTTGTAAACTAGAGAGGGGAGAGAGGCTCTCCACTTAATCATAGGCATATATACACTACATATTTCATTTCAATTTATCATCCAAGATTTAGATACAATTCTTAAGGAAAATATTCAATTAAGTTTCAGCATAATTCAAGTCGAGGTAGAGTACATGAAGTTCACTCTCCTTCGTATACAGGAAATTAGCACTCAACCTTTCAACCAGTGAGTTTGGACCTACTAATATTCAGAGTTTCTCCACTATGGGCCTACACATCATAAAGGGATCCCTTCATCAATAGTCCCTCGATTCTTCCCTTTTTTTTCTTTATGTTCCAATTCAATATTAATTATCCAAAAAATCTTCTAGCCCCTATCTTAGCCTAAAGGATTCCACGCCAACTTCTTGATCAGATTTAATTCAATTCCATTGATAGGTTGTTGTGACTTATATGGTTTTCTCTTATTTTTGTTCTATTTCAACCCCATGGTTGTTTTGGTTCACTTACACACACACTCGGTTCTTCTCTATCTCTCCCACTCTCATTACTTTCTTATAGTTTACCCCTTCTCCACTCGAGCACCACCCAGACATGCAAATTAAAGTTCCTCCTTGGGTTAAGTGTACAACCATAAGTCTCTAGGATGGATACATGGCCCATACTCTTAAATTATTTAGGTACCATTCACCCCATTATTCTAATTTTGTTGTAAGTTAGATAGTTCAATTTGTCACATCAGGGATTTTGACAACTAATTTATTTATATAGGAAAGCCTCCTAATTCCTCCCTCACATTTTTTACCCTAAGAAATCTTCCCTGTTACGTATCAAGATATGTGTTAGAAAATGGAATGTTTAGCTTTAGAAATATACATTTTAAATTAAAATGAATATTTACATATAAATATGTATTGTCAAAGTATCCATGTTGATCTTTTGACACTATCAATATTAAATACATATTACAAATTTTGGGGATTAAAAAAGGGGTGGTATAGTTGATGTTGAGATTGATTTCAAGTTTGTAGTTGATGGGATTATTTGTAGAGTACAAGGTAAGGGTTGATGAATTCTCTCAAACAAATGGAGTTTCCCATATGTTACTCTTGCTTCAGGATTCTCTTGAGATGAATGAACTGACCTAGTTCAGGTTGATGTTTTTATTAAGAGAGGATTGGAGATCCTAAAGGGTAATTATCACAATAAATGTTGTAGATGGCATTACATAGGTCATTACCTATACAATGAGCTTGGTCCTTCATGAAAGATGATTTAACTTGTGTATATATCTATCTTTGTGACCTTGATAGATGTGATACACTCATCTTGATCTTGTATGGATATCTAGTAATCTTACAACATGTCCTTGAAAACTCATGATGTGATGTCCATTAATTTTTTATTGTGATGAGTACTTAGGATGATGGATTTTGGCAGGTTTATTTTGTTCCATAGTTGTGCTCCTTCATATTCATGATTGGTAATTATTCTTTGGAGGATAAATATTTTGTGATAATGTGAGTGATAGTTATTTATAGGTAACAATGGTTTATTCTAGGATTGCAATAAATATAGACTTTCTGGTAATAAGCATGTTTGAGTTGTAAAGGGAGTTTATGGGTATCGATGCAATCACTTTCTTTATAAAGAGGGAATATTATTCAGTGGAATTACTTCAAAATTGTTTATATCGTGTTGTAGGGTCATTCGATATACTTGGGGTACATGGTGTATGTTAAACCCCCCAAATGGTCTATAATGGATTACCACGTGAGATATGGTTTGTTAGTGTGAATTCTAATTGCAAGCATATGAAAAAAACTCACTTTAGCTATGCATAACAAAAGGCCCTAACATCAAAGATGGTTGTCAATTTCCTTAGATATGAAGTTAGTTGATTAGAATAAATGCTACAAAATCCAGATCTATACAGTTAAAGACATTAAACAACAAATAAAAGCAAGAGTTGCTCCATGCATCCAATAGACAAGACAAGAATATTTTTAACAAATTTTGTATTTATGACACTTGGGAAGGGAACATAGAAACATGTTATGAGCCCCCCTCAATGGGATGGGTTCTTGTATGTCCTCGGCGCTTCAGATCTAAGATCTCTCTCTATCTTGACTGTGTAGAAAACCTAGACAAAAATGGAACTCAAAGGGAGCTCACAAGTAAAAAGGTATAAAAATATGACAATGATGGAGGATCAAATTCAGGCCAAAAGTATAGATCCAGAGTAATCGTTAGGCAACAAAAGGTAGTGAATGAATGGAAAAACCCTTCTATATAGAAAAAAATATTGAGTTAGTCTAGATATTGGTGCATAATTAAAATATTATTAACCAAATCTAGATCCAACTTTTATGGAATATTTTACTATTTTTGTTGGAGGAAAAAAGAATTTGAATTTGGTCAATCCCTTTATTTGTAAATAATAAATAAATAAATGATTTATTTATTATTTTAAGAATATGTTTGAGTAATAATTAAATAAATAGTGATTTATTCAATTATTTATAAAATATTTAGTTAAATTTAACAAGGAATATTATTTAAATAATGTTTAAAGACCAAAAATTACTAATAGTTCCATCTAATAGTAACAGGTTAGATGACCAAAAATTGGTGTAACAGATTTCCCCCTAGCGTGCTAGCATTAAGAGCTAATTTTATGACCGAAGTACGTTGTAAGAACTCAATCACTAGGCACTAAAGGGGGAGTCAGAGAGAGAGAAATATAAGGTAGACTAAAGTGCTAAAGGACAAGACCCTGAGGAGGCGAGACTTACAAGTGCAGCAAGTATCTTTTATGAGTGAGTACCTGTTCTACATGAGGCAGGGAAGGCATACCTATGCCCACCGAGATAACAAAGTACAAAAGAATAATGTGTCTAGTAAACAAGGGACCAAACTATATAGTACATGTTATCATAAACATGGGCCAGATAAAGACATGATAATTGATCCCACATACATATTGTGCCTGGGACAACAACCAAAACTTATACAATAATATCCGAGTACATGAGATATAAGTACAACCAAAGAGGCCCTGTAAAATTGGAAAGGGCTCTGAAAATCTGAATGATACATGCAAACCAAAGAGGCGCTACAAGCAGCTAAGGCTGGAACCATCAAATATATGGAGCTACATCCAAGGCTGTAATAAATAATTCATCCGAGTATGTGGGGGGATACCTAAAGGGCCACCCCCTCATGAGGTCTGAAACATCTCACACACACCCGAGAATCACCGGTACAATCTACTGCATCACTGAACCATCAAGTATATGGATCTCAATCATGCCATAAGGAGCTAGAGCTAAGAACAATCAAGTCAAAGGGCTATAAAGAGTCCCTTTTCCTGATCCAAGGCACCAAACAAGAGTGGAAGTTGGAACCAAGGTACACCACTCTCTAGACCTATCTTCTAGAATGCATAAGCTGATGTAGACAAAAGGAGGTCTGCAATAGGTGAGGCACGAGAGATAATAGTAGAGAGATTGATAGACTAACACCAAGGATAATGGTGGAATTGGCAGGGGGAGGGGGGGAGATGAGTACCGAGCTGATGACTTCCCTTGTTAGAGCATAAAGGGCATGGATGACCTGGAAACTACTGGCGCAACACCGGAGGGGATAGGGGAAAGTATGACTAAAGGCCAAAATGTGCAACGTGAGAGAGGAACAAAGAAATGAAGGATGGAGGACTATAACAGGGTACAAAGGGACTCGAGATAGACTCCATGGATGCAATGATGACTCAACTCTGATGCTCTAAACAAGGGAAACTCGATGATGTTGCCATACAGAACAGGCCTGGTGGGGACCATAAAAACATGAGTACAAGATGGTTACTCACAAGGAAAATCAACAGGAGCATGGAAAAATATGAAGGCAAAGTGGTGCCCCAAGTACAAGTGTTGCAAGTGAAGAAATTCGATTTTGAGGAGTGGTGAAGTGACCCTTCTTGGAAAAAATGTATTTGGGTGAAGTATCAAATCACAAAAAACTAAAGGATACCCATTTTAGAGCTCGGTGAGAGCTTTCCAACAGTGCTGACGATTTGTCAAACCGAGCTATGGTTTGGTCGCAGTTGGAAAAATAAAAATCTAGGGTTTCTCTTTTAATAAGGCATTTTCCCCTCAATTTGATTCATTTGCAAGTGTAGTTGTGGTGAATGTAGAGAGGAGAAAAGGCCCTAAATATTACGATGATCGTAGCGGAAAAAACGACCGTTGGAATCGAGATCTGTCAGTTGCAGGTAAGAGGCCTAACCATACTCTTTCAATCCAGTGGACTAAAGTTTCATATTAGGCACTTGGAGCTCAGGAACAGGCTTGGTTGCACTTTTTTGGGTTTGTTCTGCAACCTGCGTAGCAGGTATTGGGCAGAAAATTGCTACTTGTCCCAAGAAATGACCTGAACAATGTGACCTGTCAGAGAAAAGGGGTTTCAGTGTTTTTTTTGGCTAAGAGTTGGAATTTTTATGGTTGAGGGGCATAGGTGCACCCAATAATGCTATGGCCATGCCAAATGTATTTAGAAAATGGGAGTCTAAAAACATTTTTATGATGTGGTGTGCCATTTGTTTTAGTTATGGTTATGAAATTCGAGAAAGGGAATGGAAGATTACCAATATCTTTTGGTACTGCAGATAAGAAGCAAATGGACTAAGTTTCTGGGTTTGCATACATGGTGTCACTATCCCAAAGAGTGGATTTGGAGATAATGAAATGGTGCTCACCTAGAAAACATATAGGTTGGTCAACAACAATGTCTAGGGGACTGGGTTGCTTATGTAAGAATAAGGAATGCTGAGGGGGATCATCCCTAGAGTGATATGAAGTGGTATGGGACTCTCGAGTTTCTTCTAAATAGGGAAGAATGATGGTAATATAGTCGACATGACCAGATTCACTATGAGGGTTGTGGATAATTGCTTCTCCTAGACTCTCAAATATGGGTGCCCCCTTACCAAAACATTGTGTGTTAATGTAATGACCACAAGGTGTATGTGGTTTGAATGTATGGTTTCGATGTAAGGGGGGATAGATAAAGTCAGGGGTGGTGATTTCTTCCATAATGTCATCACTGTAATAGTAGATGGGGTGACTGGTGGAAGAAAGACCACCTAACACGGAGAAGCTACCTAACTCATCATCATGAGAAGAAAGGTTCACATGTGCATCATCATGGGGGGTGACAAAAGAGTAATAAGATAAGGTATCTACCGATGTTGAGCCCAGGGTGATCGCGGAATGAAGGTCAGGCGAAATAGAAGGGGAAGTCCCGGAGGGGTCTTCCACCATGGATCTCATAGATGATGATAAGTAGAAAATGGTGGTCATAGGCTCTGTCATCTCGACATCGGGAGGGGGAATTTCAATGGGAGCAAGCAATACCTCTGGTTCTGTTGAGGAAAAACTCGCAAACAAGGGAGATATGGACTTGTTTCACTTGGCCTCGAATTGGCGGATCGCTTATAAAGAGGTACGGTATTCATCGAGGTGGGGAAAGAGGTGGGTATAGTGGCCATGGAAATCACACAAAGCACAAGGATAATTTGTGCGCAAAGACTTGAGTTTTAGGACTAAATCGGGTATAGTGACATAGACCTCTAGTATATCAGACTCCAAAAACCCTTCGTTAACCATGGGCTTGAGACGATGCAAGTTAGGATAGGTATGGGTGGCATGACCGACAACATCACACAAAGCACACCAGGTGGTATGCATTGGAGGCTGAGGAGGAGCAGGGGTTGTTTGGGCAGCCTTGTCCTTAGGTTCCTTCTTGCGAGCTTTTCCCCCCTCACCTAAAGCTTTCGTAAAGGAAGTAGGTTCCTATTGAGGTGGCTGGGGCACAAAAGCAAAGGGAGGGGTCATGGCGACCAGTTGGACCAGGGTCAAAGCAGTATGAGGTTTGGTTTGTCCAGGCAGGATAGTGGCTGGGGGATCAATATACCAGACTGGGATCTAAAGGGTCATGTTAGGAAGATATAAGGTAGCCATAACATGTATCAAAAATAATCCAGGAGGGGGAGCTAGAAACGGTATCTAACCGGAGGGGTAATAGCAAGGCGAGATAGCTCCGAGATGGTTAAGACCAGGAGGAACTATTCTAGGAGGGTAGATAGGCTCATGGATACTAGATACAGATCATAGGCCTTGAGGAGGGGGTCCTGA
Organism: Pinus albicaulis; assembly: GCA_034641835.2. Taxonomy (NCBI): domain Eukaryota; kingdom Viridiplantae; phylum Streptophyta; class Pinopsida; order Pinales; family Pinaceae; genus Pinus; species Pinus albicaulis. Next base: position 808,747,412 of record CM076584.1, read on the forward strand.
AGGCTGAGTCAAGGTGTTAGGAGCAAGTTGCGGAGGGCGGGGTTGTTGACTAGTTGAACCAGTCCGTTTGAGGTCAGACCGAGAAGATTACATCATGCAAACAATTGATGAGTTGGGATCAGAGATAGGAGGAGGAGGACCAGGGAAAGGACCAAGAAGAGAGGAATCTTTGAGAACTCCATGTGATACATTGGTCAGAGGTTCGAATATTTTTTTATTGGCCACCAAAGAGATGATGGACTCAGGGGAGGTCTGAGACTTCGGTTTGTAATATGTCAACTAGTCGATGGTGAAAATCTTTCCATTGTGAGGGAAGCACATCTTACGATGAACCACAGATCAGACAGTAGACATCGCATAAGTGTAGCTACGACCCAATATAATTTTGTAGTCTAAGGGGGCATCAATGACTTCTAATTCAACACAAACATTCTTTCTCGCAAGAGTAATAGGATAATTTCGAAACATGCCTAGGGGCTGGGAAGAGTGGCCATCCCACGCTCGAAGGGTGATAGTGGTAGGGGCCAACTCAGGAGACCTGAGTTACTTCCAAACCGAAGTAGACATCACACAGGTGGATGCCCCCTCATCAATGATACAACAAGAGACATTGGCATTCTAGATCTTGACAAGGATTTGGAAGGCGACAAAAACAGGAAGGGGAGGATGTTCTGACCAGTCAACATCGAATACAATCAAACAATCATATGAAGGATCCACAGTTCCCATGGCCATTAGTAGAGCTTTTCTTTGTGAAGGGAATGATTGGAGGACTTCTAGCGTTGGCATGGCAGCAGGGGATTGTGCCAAGTCATCTACTATACTATACGAATGGGTAGCTTTACCAAAAGTAGCATTTCGGTGTAATGGGCCCTTAGGGATCTTGGTATAAACCTCTACCTTAGGCTGAGGGATTAATAAAGGGCCATTGGGTGTCGAAAGAGGCTTTGGGGGACTTGAAGAAGGGGGCTTGGGGGCAGACATAGCGGGCGGCTTGTTATACAGACAGGACCAAGTCTGAAGGTTGAGGTCAAAGGTAATGGGTTGGTCAGAGTTCATCAGGAGAATATGGTAATCAAAGGTACCATATGGAGAAGTTTGAGTGTTTGCCTGACTTTCAGGGGGTTGGGTAGCCACGAATCCTTGTTGGGGGACAAGATTGGTAAAAACAGCCGATTGGATAGGTGCAGCATTAGGAGGAACTAAAGGGGAGGATTTCTATCCTCAAGATGTTCCTTGAGCTTCCTAAATCTGATGCATCTAAGTTAAAGGAAGACAATTGTGGGTGTAGTGACCATAGGCACTGCAACAAGAACAAGGTTTGTTCGTGCGAATAGGCCTGTCCTGCTTAAGCTGAGTTCCTTGTTGCTGGGTTGTTGTGTTAGGTGCATTCCCTTGGGTATTGGGTCCTCGAATACCTAAGGCAGATTGGTTTTAGTTTCCTTTCCTCTTCTTTTTACAAGTAGGAGGATTATTCGCGCCCTGTTGTGCATACACTTGACCCTAGGGGGTGGTGGCTGTTGTTGCAGGGGTTGAGAAGGCAAGGGAGGCTACAGTTCTAATGTTGTAAGATCTCGAGCACCAAGCTGTGGATACAGATAATAAGGAGGTTGGGCAAAATTGTGTTAAACAGGCTTGTGTGGAGTACTAAAAAGGTATGATTTTGATGATTACTTTAATGACTTTTTAATAGAATTTGTGAACCTTTTGTATCATGAATTTGGAAAGTAATAAGGAACTATAACAAAACATGTGAGAATCGATGTGTATAACTTAGCCACTAATAATGGTTATTTTCTATACAGGAAAAGGAGAAAACGAAGAGTTTCCGCTCTAAAGGAAAGAACAAAGTGGAGATAACTGTTGTCTCTCTGGACGAGAACCAAACGCAAACATAGGGAAACAGATCAAAGTGAATCGGCTCGGGAAAGAAGGAGAGGACACCAGCTCAGCGCAATAGCAAAGACAGGATGAAGAGTTAACAGTTTGGCGAATCCCTCAGGATCGAAGATCCTGAGGGATCACTGCTTTACTTATCTAGTTGCTTGGACATCTCCGCCATCGTTTTTATAAAAAGAGACAAGTACTGTTAGTTTAGGGAGAATGGCAAGATAAGATACGTTTTATGTAATCTTCTGTAAAACATCAGATTTGGTTATTAAGCTTTGTTGAGAACTGGTTCGATGTATTTTTGATCAATGCATTAATGAAAGCTTGGTGATTATTCCATCTTCGCGTCTGCGTTAACCTAAAGCGGTGTATCCTTGGAGGCTAAGGGCCCGGCCCCGAAGGACACTTGCTTCTCTACCATTACAGCTTCGTTTCTGTGTGGTTTGTTTATTATTGCTATTTGATTATTTGATATGCTTTACAAGTTCATATTACATGCTCTGTTCAAGTTTGAATCATTGAAGTTTCTACAGCCAGACTTGTGTGTTAACTCCGCATTACGTTATTAATCCTTTCAAGAGTTAATCACATATCTTTACTTTTATGTTACAGAGCTGTTATATTAACGTTTGTGTTGTGTGCGTTTCTAATGAATCGGTATTGTTCCATAATTCATTAATCGTTATTGCTGTTCCATTAATATGATTTGTGTAATTCGCCTTTAGAGTGATATAATGTTCTTTGATTGCAAAGAGTGTATAGATTGAGTTTGATTATAACCCGCGGGACTTAGTATTCAATTGCTGTTCCATTTTAGAGTTGCTGTTCCATTTCAGAATTGTGGTTTAATCCTTTATTTCCTTTGCTGTTCTATTTATCTGCATTTGATGGTTTGTTGTGAGAGATGATCTAAGGCTGTAGTGAGCAGTAGCAGTCACTGTTTAGCTCCCAGGCTCGTGATCTATGATTTAGTTCCTTTTCCATCAGTTTCTGAAGGGATGGTTTATCATTAATGAACCCTTGACCGATAAGTTATTGCTTTCGAGTGTGTGATTTTATTTCTTTTTTTAAAGTAATTTGATTTCGCTTAAGCATCCGTTTACCTCTTGTATTTTTGCCAATCGTACTACTAGCATTACTCATTTATCGAGTTTCTTGATTGAAATGCATTTTTGTAATGACAAAACGTCTCGTTGACATATTAATGTGAGGTAAATTACAGGTGAAAGAGACCCTTTATAGCTCTACATTTTGGCGCCGTTGTCGGGAAAGAGTGATGCCATTTGTCTTTTTCGCAGTGGTGTACAAGCCTGCTAGGGAGGAGTTGGATCCTAAAAACGGAAGGTAAGAACCTACGTGCAGAGCATGTAAAAGACCTGCTCATTATCCGCTTTCCTAACAGATTTGTTTTTGTTTGTTTGAATAGAAGTTGGTAGTTATTTTTTTGAGTGCATGACTAAGCAGAAAAGACCGGAAAAGAATATCAAACCTCCATCCAAACCTGAAAAAGCTAAGGGGCCGGTGACCCTTGGCCGAACGACCTTCATAGACGAAATCTATAAGAAAACAGAGTCTCAGCAATCAGTAGGCTTCAAGAAAAACACTTCTAAACCGCCTACTAGTTCCCTTCAGGCCACAGGATCACCATCTGTAGCCTGTGCTGAGGTGCATAGCCAAACTGAGGAGCAAGACTTTCAAGAAGTTGAAAATTCCACTCCAGAATTATTGCAGGAAGGGAACTCTAGCAACTTTTGCGAAGGAGAAGGAGAAACAGGGGAAACCAAGGAACCAAAATCTCCTCTTGAAACAACTCAGTCATTAGATAGCCCAGATAAGGGGAGTGCTGCGAAAGTCATTGTTGAAGAGATTCAATCTCCTCAAACACCTGGTATTCCCATTATTCCAGATAAAGGAAGTGCTATTAAAAAGATCCCTGTCAAAACCGTTCCCACCCAACCTAGGAATACCCTCTTAGATATCCCAGAAGGTTACTGGCATATATTCAATCCCATGGCTCAAAACCAACCAAACGCTCAAAACCAGCCAAACACTCAAACCTCTACATTACAATATCCTATATTGGATTCTGCAGCAAATGCACCCATGAAAGCTATCCCTCTTCAGCATATCCCCACATTTCACGGACTCACATCAGAAGATCCGGATGCATTCCTATTCGAATTCGATGTGTTATGTCGGGGGTATGATTACACCACCGATCCCCAAAAATTAAAATTATTCCCCTCTACATTGAAAGGGGCTGCTTTAAGATGGTTTATGGGGCTAGGTGGCGGGGTTATCAACAATTGGGATCAAATGAAAGAATCCTTCTTAAAGAAATACCAAGATTATTGTAGGTCTAGAGAATTAAAAGACGAAATATTTCAAATGACAGCCAGACCAAATGAAACATTAGAGGAGTATGTGGAACGTTTTCAGTATAATTTACAAAGATCTCCTTATGCATCGCTACCTTTACCTGATAATGTGTTAAAAACTGCATTAATGAGGGGCATGAAGGAACAATGGATCGAAACATTAAACATTATGGGCAAAGGGGATATTTATCAAGAGAATTTTACTGACATCCTTGACTTATGTATCAGGAGTTCGAGAGGCAGCACAAGAATAAAACCGACAGAATATGATCGGTTTGCAAGAGATAACAAAGTATCAGCAGAAGGAGTAACACGTGCAGTAATTGGAAATTTATTAGAAAATTTTAAAACTGATATTATGGGGACACTAACTACACAACTTGATATTGTGCAGGCTAAACAGAAGCAGCTGGAGGCAGAACAAAATATGGCAATCTTCTGCCCCCGATGCAGAAAAAAACACAGCCACAAGGAGTGTCCTCTGGATAAAGTCCAAACATGCGCTATCTGTACGAAAGATCACCTTACGGAGAGCTGCCCCTCACTTCCTAGATTGAAAGCGGTATATAAGGAAGCAGAAGAAGAACCAGAATCAGTGAATTCGATCAACCAGCGCCGCCCATGGCAGCCAAAACAACCTGGTATGTTTCCGGACCCAACCTCTTTCTTTCAAAACCCACAGTATAATGCTCAACAATATGGTATGTGGCAAAATCAATCTCAAACCCCATTTACAAACTGGTCACCACAATCATTTCCTTCTTCAAATCCATGGCTGAATCAAACAAGCCAAACTGGTTGGCCAAATTTTCCTTACACTCCACCATATTGGCAAAATGGCCCGTATCCTTCACAATGGACTCCCTCTACTTCACAAAGTTCGCCCTGGCAGACAAGCTGGCAAAGACCGATGTACCACCCAGCTGGAACTATTCCGCTCCCTCAACCTACTTTGCCAGCTTTACAACAAAATCCCCAGTCTAACTTGAGGCCGCAACTCCCAGCCCAACCCGATCCCAATCCAAACAACAGGCAGGTCCAATCTGTTCAAATCATAGAATCACCAGAACCAGGACCTGACTTAAGGGAGTGCAATGACCTTCAGTTAAGATCTGGGCGTATAATTGAAACTGAGGGAGATAAAACAGTTCATATTGAAGATCAGTTACCCAGAGAACATCAGTCACAACAAGAGGATGTAAATAAGAAACAAACTCATAACCAAGCAACCACATCCTCTCCTCCGTTCCCAGAACGATTAGCCATACCTCGATCCATACAATATCCTGACTTTGACATTCTGGGAGAATTACAAAACCTGTACATAAAAATTCCATTCCTCCAAGCCATTCAAGACATTCCCATATACGCCAAAACCATAAAAGAATTGTGCATAAAGAAACCAAGGAGGAATATAACAAATAATTCAAGAGTCCAAGTAGTCGGCACCTTATCTGACCTATTGTCGGGAAAAGAAACACCCCTTAAATATGAAGACCCCGGGAACCCAATTATAACTGTTCAAATTTATGGTCAGACCCTGCCTAATGCCTTAGTTGATTTAGGGGCTGCAATTAATATTTTAACAACCACAACTTTCCAAAAGCTCGGCATTACATCTGTAGAACCCACCTCTACTCTGTTAGAATTGGCTGACCGATCTGTGGTTAGACCAGAGGGCACTCTACATGATGTCATGGTCTCTGTAGAATCCTGGGAGTATCCAACTGATTTCCTGATAATTAATCCAAAAAACCCGACTTGATGGACACCCGCTAATTTTAGGTAGACCTTGGCTCGCTACTGCCGATGCCTACATTGGCTGTCGGCAGGGAAATATGACCATAACCAGAGGACCAAATAGCAAAAATTTATTTCTATATCCTCCAGCGCAGCCAAGTGTCACAATGATTAAAACGAATAAGCACCATGTATCATATCTTACTGATAACATCAGATCTCCATTAACTATACAAGAGGCAATCGATTTCAAAGATCAAACAGAAGACGATGCCATTAATAATTTCATTACTCAAACTGAACCTCGCACACAATGTCACATGATAAAAGCAGCATTTGATAATGAATTAGAAGAAGATCCCCTGAAAGATATTCATGATCAAATAATACCTGTTACTTCTATTGCAAATAGTAAAACTGTGGAAATTACACCGGGGAAAACTTTAAACATCAATGCTAATCTCACACCTGAACAAGAAACAAAGCTCATCCATCTGTTAACAAAATATCAAGAAGCATTTGCATGGGACTACCCCGATATGAAAGGAATCGATCCCCAGTTATGTACACACCACATTTATATAGAAAAAGATGCCAGACCTGTGCGTCAGCCGCAAAGGAGACTTAATCCCCATCTAAAAGATGTCGTAAAAACTGAACTTCAGAAGATTTTAGATGTGAATTTTATCTACCCTATTTCTGATAGTAAATGGGTCTCTCCACTTGTGGTGGTACCAAAAAATAATGGGAAATGGAGAATTTGTGTGGATTATAGGGAACTTAACAAGGCAACACAAAAAGATCATTTTCCTCTTCCTTTCATAGATCAAGTATTGGACACTTTAGCAGGGAAGAAGTTCTTTTCTTTCCTGGATGGCTTCTGTGGATACAATCAGATTCAGATTGCCCCTGAAGACCAGGATAAAACTACCTTTACTTGCCCCTGGGGAACATTTGCCTATCGAGTTTTACCTTTTGGCTTATGTAATGCTCCTGCCACATTTTAGAGGGCTATCCTTAGTATTTTTTCAGATTTAATCAATGATGGACTTGAAGTTTACATGGATGACTTTACACCATACGGAGATGACTTTGATCCAGCTCTAGACATCCTAGAGAAAGTCCTACAACGCTGCATTGTTACTAGACTTTGCTTAAGCAATGAAAAATGTTTCTTGATGATGAATGAAGGACTTATCCTAGGACACTATGTCTCAGCAGCCGGCATTCAGGTAGACCTGGCCAAAATCCAAATACTTTTGCTTATTCCCACTCCTACTACTCAAACAGAGGTACGCAGTTTTCTTGGATTTTCAGGTTATTATAGACGATTTATAGAGCATTATTCGCACATTGCTGCTCCTTTATATGCACTGACTGGTAACGTTGATTTTCTTTGCACAGACAAATGTGACCATGCTTTCGAGGATCTAAAGAAGCTTGTATCCACAGCCCCAGTCCTTCGAGGACCAAACTGGGACCTACCATTCCAGATATCATCTGATGCCTCAGATACAGCCATTGGTGCAGTCCTTGGGCAGGAAGAGGATAAAAAACCATATGTTATTTATTACATCAGCAAAAATTTATCCCCTGCTGAATTGAATTACACTGTTACTGAAAAAGAATTCCTAGCTGTAATACATGCTGTCAATAAATTTAGACATTATATCACAGGCTACCCTGTTATCTTGTATACAGATCATTCTGCCATAAAATATTTAGCAAACAAGCCTGTCACAAATGCTAGAGTAACTCGATGGTTAATCTTATTGCAGGAATTCGACATCACAATCAAGGACCGCCCTGGCAAAGAAAACCCTGTAGCCGATTTTCTTTCAAGAATACCAAAATCAAGCGATGCAACAGCAGTGGAAGATCAATTTCCGGATGAGCACCTGTTTGCTGTTGCTGTTCAAACACCCTGGTATGCCGATGTTGCCAACTACCTTGCAGTAGGTAAATTACCAAAACATTTAACTCCTAATGAGCGTAAGCAGATTATTCAGAAGAGTTCTCGATTTTTGTGGATTGGAGGTTATTTGTTTCACACAGGAGCAGACATGCATATCAGGCGATGTGTTAGAGAAGATGAAATCTTTGACATCCTAAAAGCCTGTCACGATGGACCATGTGGGGGGCACTTCGCTGAGCGTAGGACTGGACATAAAGTATTGCAGACAGGATATTTCTGGCCTACGATCTTCAAAGATGCAAAGAAGTTCGTCCAAGCCTGTGACAGTTGCCAGCGAGCAGGACGACCTGGTCAAGCTGATGAAATGCCTCTGAAACCACAGTTAGTCATCGAACCATTCGAGCGGTGGGCTCTGGATTTCGTTGGACCCATCAACCCTTCATCAAATCAGAAAACATATATTTTGGTGGCAACAAAATATGTCACCAAATGGGTTGAGGCAGAAGCATTGCCAAGAGCCACAGAGGACTCTGTCATACAGTTCCCGTTCCTTTTATTTGTTCGTTATGGCCTTCCTAGGGAAATAATTACAGATGGAGGACCACAATTTGTTGGGCATAAATTAGCTGCAACACTTAACAATTATCATGTCCAGCATAAGATCACTACTCCATATCACCCACAGCCGAATGGGCAGGTAGAAAGTAGCAATAAGATAATAGAATCAATCCTAACGAAAACTATTGCATCACATAGGCGTGACTGGGCTACCCGACTACCTGAAGCACTCTGGGCCTATCGAACCACAAGGAGGAGCACCACTGGTTACTCACCTTATCAACTAGTGTTTGGAAAACAACCTATTTTTCCCATAGAATTCGAAATCCAAACACTGCGTACAGCACAGGAAGTTGGCCTAGATTTAACTGAGGCACAACTCAATCGACTACAGCAGATCAATGAATTAGACGAAATTCGGCTCTCTGCACTACAAAATACAACATTAATTCAACAGCAGCGAGCCAAATGGCATGATGCGCTCATCAAGAACAAAGTCTTCCACGAGGGAGACTGGGCTCTGTTATACGATTCTCGGTTTCAGGACTTCCCTGGAAAACTTCAGACTCGATGGTTGGGACCATACGAAATCCAGAAGGTACATGACAACTGAACTCTTACTCTAATCACCATTGACGGTTCTGGATATGCATTCAAGGTAAATGGCCACCGAGTCCGTCTCTATCAGAAACCACTTACTCGGGAATCCTTCTGCCAGCAGCTACGCCGAGATACTGATCTGGAGATCTTAGGAGAGGAAGAGAAATCTTCCTCACCTGTAATTCATTAAGGGTCTATTTCTTTTTGCAATTTGTACATAAAGTTTTTTTTTTTGAGTGATTCTTGTACATAAATTTGATTTGAATAAATTCTTGTCATTTTGCTGTTCCTTTTTCTCCCACAAAGTTTGATTTTTGCTCTTCTAATAGCATATGTATGTTTTTTTATCATATTGGTTTTGCTTGTTCTGCTGTTCCTTTTCTAAAGGAACAGCATTCGGATCTCTGCTGTTCCTTTTTTTTCAAAAAAAAAAACGATATTGTTACGTTTCTCGCTGTTCCTTTTGGTTACCACTGTTCCTTTTCCTTCAAAGAAACAGCGTTCTTTTATTTCTGTTTTGCCTTTTTCAACGGAATGGCATATTGAGTGTTTGATAGTATGATTATCGTTCCTTTTTCCAAAAGGAACGGCATTTGCAGTTTTGTTCCTTTTTCTATTATCCATCGTTGTCTCTTTTCCAACGGAACACCATTAGCATACTTTTGATCTCTTTTGCTGATTTAAATTGAGGATGCTTTTTTCCCGTCTTCTTTCTAGTCTTCAAGCTTCAGCTATGTATTTGTGCGATGAAATATAAAAACACAACATGCCGAAATCTGCAAATCATAAATCGCTATATCTATAAGGCTCTGCATCAATAAGAGGACAACTGGAAGGACATACTTATTTCTTACCTTTTGTTGACATGGTTTTACTAATTTTGCCCTGATTGGTTATCTTTATCATGCTGATTCCCTTAAACTTTTTTATTAGTACTTGGGAATAAGAGAAAAGATTTTATATCTTCCTATTGAGATAATAAGACTTCTTCCACCATTCCTACTCTTAAGGAGTGCTGAACCACCCTTTGTGTATAAATAAGGAAAAGAATTCTATGAAAAAGAAAAAGCATGTCAAATGTCAAATGCAGGATAGGGGGTCTCATCGAGAGCCAACCTACCATGATCATGAGGATGGAAGTGAAGTGGCGTTCCCATTCTGGCCACCACACCAGGGATATGGTCCAAAAGGTGTATCAAAATAAACAAACCTTGGAACAGGAGGTCTCATCACGAGCCGGCCTGCCCACGTTTCGCTCTTTCCTCGTGAATGGCATTATGGTTAACTGGTCACCAAGCCAGCATAATGGTCTACATTCCGACATAATAACATTCCTAAGTATACACACAGGATCATGGTTCCAAGGGTGAAAAACAACTCTGCCAAGGTTATGGACACCTGTTGGCAGCAGAGTAATGTTAATGGTATCGAAGTCACCTTGCTTACACCAATAGGTAAGATATTAACACTCTTTTGTTTTTATATCCTAGGCACTAATCATATGTTATTTCCCGATTTATACACCGCATGAATATTTATCATTACCAATCATGGCAACGGAGGTGACCATGACCGCTTAAGATTGGCAAGTACGATACATGCCCTATCCATCAGCCTCAAATCATAACACAGTAGCCTCTTATATAACACGCGATCCATCCTTCGCCTCGATTTCGGTAATCTGTTGTCCTTTTTCAACATGGCATAAATCCACATGCTGTTCCTTTCTGACTTGATTGCAAACTGGGTGCCGCTCCTTTATTTGCCGGCTGGGACAGCCTATCACACTGCGGGGGGGGGGGGAGGTTAACCTCATCATTCCCTGTATTACGTGTCAATTCACCATTCGAAACAATTAGTTTACGACGGTTTGGCATGGTTTCACGGCATGGCATATTTTTATTTTTTATTTTTCGCACAAGTTGTTTTTGCTGCACTGTTGCATACTCTGTGTTTTCTCTGGCGAAACCTTGCTCTCTGTGTTTCAAACCGAAAACGTTTTTTGCTGTTCCATTTAGAAATCACAGCGAAATCATGGGGGGAAAGGCAATTCGTAGTGAGCCTCAACAGCTAACGATCTCTGCTGCTGCCCGAGAAATCCTAGGAAGGGAAGGATGGTTGAACTATTTCAATCGCTTACAGGAGGGTAATGAGACAGTAGCAATGGAGTTCTTGCAGAATTTACAAGATGACCACTCCATAGTAAGAAGGAAACGAATAGCGGTCACTGATGCCATAATTGCAGAAGTCTCAGGACTACCAGCTACTGGACCGGTATGGACATTCAAAAAGGAACGATTACAGAAGGTCATCGACATCTTCCAGAATGAAGGCCAGCATTTGACAATCAAAGGGAAGGGAATTCTGCCAGCGACCCTAGGCGAACCCTGGACAGAGCTAGCAAGAATAGTACAGAGCTACATTACTTGCGAAGGAAGAAAAGACGTGGTAAGACCACGACACCTTAAACTTTTAGCTGTTCTAAAACAGAAATGCTCTGTGAATTTACCGGCACACTTAAACTCGTTATTGCATGATGCTGCACAAAGTATGAAAAGGGCACAGCACGTAGAGGCAATTGTTAGTCACCACGGGTTAATTCGACTTGTTGTTAGTTATAGTCTTACCCAGCAGCAGAGCAGCTGGGAAGAGCTCATTGCACTGATTGAAGGGGGATCGACAGAACCATCCCCGAAACGCAGACATTCTATAAACCCACCAGAACAACCGGCAAAACGCAGAGAAAATGTTGCTAGTACATCACAACAACCAGAGACACACCAAGAATCCGCAAAGCGAAAGCATGTCGTTGATTCACCCGAGCAACCAGAGGAACCCAGGAAATCAGCTTGGTTAGCTCAGATGAGAGGAAGCATAAATAAACCCAGAAAGTCAGCCCAGTTGGCTCGAATAAGGGGAAGGTTGGAACAGCTTCAGGGAAGCACCAGCCAACCAGTAATAATTGAAGATGAGCAACCCGAAGAAGAAGTACCCGAGCCTTCGGGAACAGAAAAAGAAGCAGAAACTGAACAGGAGGAAGAAATGGGACAGCAGGAGAATAGCCCATTACAAGACCTACTAAGAGAAGATGACTTGGCCGCCATCCTAGACAATATGAGTAAATACGGTCAACCTTCTAGTTCAGAGAATCCCCACGACCAACTTCAAGAAGAGAACATGCCCATTCATGATGAAGAGGAAGAAAATACTGAACGGGAACAATCTGTTCCCATGTCACAAGAGGAAAATCTAGAGGAAGAACCCCAGGAGGAAGAATCAGAACCAGTTGAGGTGCATACACCAGAACAGCCGGAGCAGAGCAGTGAGGAAGAACCCCAGAAGGAAGAGTTAGCAACTGGTCATGATCCAGTCCACCATCGACAGACTGCCGTTCCTTCAAATGAAACAATGGAAATCAAGAAGTTGCGGAAGGAACGAACTAAATTGTTAAACACGATAACCCAGCTCAGACAACAAATTAGGATTTTGAAAAAGAACCAGAAGGTAAAAAGGAAGAAGAGGGCCAACAAACGGCCTGCTGACCAAAACCCTGAGGATCCAACTGCCGTTCCGATTAAGACAGAAAAGGATGATAAGAAAATTCAGACGGAGGCACCACCCTCAGGGTAATCAGGGTCCTAAACTCCAAACAGCATAACAAGAAGGTTCAGGTAAAACTCCCGGCCTCCACTGATGCATGGAAGAAAGATCCAAAGACAAAATCCTTGCACAAGATGGTGAAACAAGCACAACAAGAAGTGGAGCAACTTAAAGAGCAAACGGTTCCCCTAGAAAAATATGAAGAGTTGCAGCAGCAACTAAGGGATGTCAGTCAATCTAAAAGACAGGTTTTTGAAGGATGGATGAAGGAACAAGAGGAAGTCACACAGGTAACTTGTAAACTAGATACTACTATCAAACAGATGAATGACTTGTGTTCTTTATATAATAATGTTTTAGCATGTAGGGCCCCTGCTAAAAACTATGCTCTGTTTCTATTAGAAAGATACTTACAATTACAAATAAAAGCTGTTAAGGTAGGCACCCCTATACAGATCAACAATGTCAATGATTTTATAGACTGTTGTAAACATTATGGAGTGAAAGTCCAGATATTGTTGTGTGAACTTTATTTACTCGACCTTGTGCTAAGTCAGGAGACTGAATTGAACCCTGGTCCCTCCATTGGTGATATTCAATTCCAAGCATTCATTTCATTCGGGGCTAATCAGATTAAGTGGCTGAAAGCCTATGATACCTTCCAGAGTCAAGAAAATGGTCTAGATTTAAGAGTTAGGGCTGAGCCTAGGAACCCAGTACAGTTATGGACAGCTCATATAAACCACATAAGGACTCCAGGTGTCATTGTAACATTAGGGCCTATTCATGAGGCACTCATTCAAGAGAGTTTAGAGTATTTCTTTTCCATCAAAGACTTGGCCATTAATGCAGCCAAATTTCGATATCGAATCTCTGATCCACACATCCAGCTCAGAGAACCATTTAAGTATGAGAACTTTGAGTTAGCCGCTGACCGTTTGAATCTCTATGGCCAGAGCCTTCTGAAATCAGGGTCATCTTGGTTAGGGTATAGATTTCGCGCTCCAATTATTTGGCATCCTGCACATGGATACCAGGCCCTGTATGATATGCCTGAGGGGCAAGCAGGTCAGTTCTTTGATTATTTAATCACTCAACATGGTTGTAGGCCTCCGCATGAGACTCCTTCTCCAGCATACTCTCTCACTGCATTACATGTCAACTACAATGTTTTCATGAGGACATGAAACAAGGTAAGTAGGGGGGTGTGTGGAGTACTAAAAAGGTATGATTTTGATGATTACTTTAATGACTTTTTAATAGAATTTGTGAACCTTTTGTATCATGAATTTGGAAAGTAATAAGGAACTATAACAAAACATGTGAGAATCGATGTGTATAACTTAGCCACTAATAATGGTTATTTTCTATACAGGAAAAGGAGAAAACGAAGAGTTGCCGCTCTAAAGGAAAAAACAAAGTGGAGATAACTGCTGTCTCTCTGGACGAGAACCGAACGCAAACATAGGGAAACAGATCAAAGTGAATCGGCTCGGGAAAGAAGGAGAGGACACCAGCTCAGCGCAACAGCAAAGACAGGATGAAGAGTTAACAGTTTGGCGAATCCCTCAGGATCGAAGATCCTGAGGGATCGCTGCTTTACTTATCTAGTTGCTTGGACATCTCCGCCGTCGTCTTTATAAAAAGAGACAAGCACTGTTAGTTTAGGAGATAGATAATAGCGAGATAGGATACGTTTTATGTAATCTTCTGTAAGACATCAGATTTGGTTATTAAGTTTCGTTGAAGACTGGTTCGATGTATTTTTGATCGATGCATTAATGAAAGCTTGGTGATTATTCCATCTTCGCGTCTGCATTAACTTAAAGCGGTGTATCCTTGGAGGCTAAGGGCCCGGCCCCGAAGGACACTTGCTTCTGTACCATTACAGCTTCACTTCTGTGTGGTTTGTTATTATTGATTATTTGATATGCTTTATAAGTTCATATTATATGCTCTGTTCAAAGTTTGAATCATTGAGGTTTCTACAGATCGAATTGTATGTTAACTCTGCATCAAGTTATTTATCCTTTCAAGAGTTAATCGCATATCCTTACTGTTATGTTACAGAGCTGTTATATTAACGTTTGTGTTGTGTGCGTTTCTAATGAATCAGTATTGTTCCATAATTCATTAATCGTTATTGCTGTTCCATTAATATGATTTGTGTAATTCGCCTTTAGAGTGATAGAATGTTCTTTGATTGCAAAGAGTGTAAAGATTGAGTTTGATTATAACCCGCGGGACTTAGTATTCAATTGCTGTTCCATTTTAGAGTTGCTGTTCCATTTCAGAATTGTGGTTTAATCCTTTATTTCCTTTGTTGTTCTATTTATCTGCATTTGATGGTTTGTTGTGAGAGATGATCTAAGGCTGTAGTGAGCAGTAGCAGTCACTGTTTAGCTCCCAGGCTCGTGATCTATGATTTAGTTCCTTTTCCATCAGTTTCTGAAGGGATGGTTTATCATTACCGAACCCTTGACTGATAAGTTATTAAGTTTTCTGAGTGTGTGATTTATTTCTTTAAAGTAATTTGATTTCAGTTAAGCATCCGTTTACTCTTGTATTTCTTAAGCACTGTACTACTAGCATTACTTTGACGAATGAGCCTCGGATTGAGTCACTCTTTGTAATGAAAAAACGCTCTCGGGTTGACATATTAATGTGAGGTAATTAGAGGTGAAAGAGACCCTTTTTATAGCTCTACAGCTTGGAAAAATGAGGAGGCATGTCGTATCCTGGATACATGCTACCGGGAGGGGGAAAAGTGTTGGAGGAGTTGGCCCCTCCCTTAGGGAAACCATAACCCATGGGAGGATGAGTGTATGGATGATAAATGGCTCCAACGATACCATCGGTGGCATGGGATTCCCCCTATGCATTGGCACCACCAATTCTAGGGTGATCAAGTAAGACGGTATAAACATAACCAGACTAGGCGTAGATCAGGTCATATTTCAACGCAATCTGGAGGGCAGCTTCTTCGATCTGAGGAAAATGAGATGCGACATCTTTGACAATAGCAGGAAAAAGGGATTTTAGAAACCATTCCATGTATACACGGTCTTCGAAGGTAGGGGCTCGACATAGGCTCTTTCTTCTCCACCAATCCTTGACATGATCGGATAGGCGGGTCGCAAACGATTGACAAAAAGAGGTCAAAAGTTTGGTACCAGTGTCATAATGAAGGTGAAGATGGAAGTAAGACAAAAAATCCCTAGAAATAGTTGCAAAAGTAGTATGAGAGGAGGAGGCCTGGTCAACATACCACTTGGAAGCTTCTCTAGTAAGTGTACGCTGGAAAAACCGAAGATGGATAGAGTAATCGGTGATTGATTTAGACGAACACCACATGTGGCAATATCGAACATGGTTTTTAGGATCTTCTCCAGCAAGACCTTCAAACTTGGGGATGTCTAAAGGGACCTTGATGGGCATCACAGGCCAACCAGGATCATGGTGTATGGGATCATTTATCAATTGGTTGAAATCCGGAAGACTAAGTCCTGCCATATAAGGGAGAAAGGGAGTAGTCGGGATAGTTCTTGTTGCAGTCCCACTAGAAGTATTCCTAGCATTAGGGTCGGGGCTACCACCAGCGTTGGGTCCTAAACCAGACATGGTGAAGGTGACAGGAGGAGAATTGGGAATAGAACCAGAAGGAGAACCTAATGAGCCAGAAGCAGAGTCGGAATGGGGACTCGGTGGAGGACAAACTCGAACCCTACACGGAGGAGTAAGTCTTCCTACCAAAAAATGAGGATGAAGGCCAAGAAGTCTCCAAGATTAATGCCTTGGAGGTGCAATTATGGAAAAAAAGACACAGATCATAGAAGGAAAAGAGACCAACAAGGGCAAGGAGGTGCATAATCAAATGATTACAATGTCAAAATAAGGGCAGGGAGGTGCAGGATCAATTGATTACAATGTTATAGTCTTGGTCTGGCAGTGTAAATCAAGCGCTCTTCATTTAGGGTGTGTGTGTATGTGATAAGTGTGTTAATTTTAATTAAACCTAGATGTGTGTAGAGAAAAAAGAAAAAAGGTGTTGTATAACTGTAAATAAATCTGAAAATAACAACAAAGTAAACTGAATATGACAGAAAATAAACAGCTAAAGAAGCATCAATTTAAACCCAAGGAGGAGGGCTTCCCAACAACTAGTCTATGGGTGGGTAAAATCTATTCAAAACACACAAAATGGCCAATGGATCTACAGTTGGGAGGTACAAGGATCTAAAGGTCATATCTACTAGAAATAGGTGCAGAAAATAGCAACAAACCAGAGGGAAAAGTGTTGCAAATGAGGTGGTGAAAGGTTACAACCTGAAGAGAAACGGAGGGGACCCTAGAGGGGGACCAAAAAAAACTGAAAAGAAGTGTTTTGGATGGATTAATAACCAATATGAAATGGATTTGAAAGTACAAGATCAGATCTAAAAAATGGTTGAACACACTGAAATATCAGATGTCCTGCTTCAACTAAACTCCTCCTAAAAAGGTGGAAGCGTACTGAAGCCCTAAGGGGCTTGGTTCTTAATTGGAAGAGTAAAAAAAAGAAATTACAGGTCCAAGACAAGTGGAGAGGGAGGTCAGACAACTCTAAACAGTGGCCCAGACAAACCCAGAAAAATCATAGAGAAATTCCCACAAAAAGTTCGCAATTTTTTGGCAGGTTTCCAATACCTGAGAGATAAGGTCATAGGTTTTAGCCCAAAAAGTGTGACCTACACTTCTAGCAATCTCGAGAGCAGGTTTCAGAAAAAAAAAGTGTCGTCTCAGCTGCAGTTGATACATGTCACCTGTGCAATAGGCCCAGAAACACACGGAAGTTAGAATTTTTACTGTTTTAGGGTTGTAAAGGTTAAAAACAACATCAAGAAAAGAAAAACAAGAAGCTGAAGAAAAACTCTAGGGGTTGAATTAGCTGGTCATGCAGGGATTTGAAAAACGATAGTCGTCGTAATTATAAACCCTTGTGGAGTCGAAAATTGTTAGTTTGAATTCTAATTGCAAGCGTACGAAAAAATATCACTTTAGTTGTGCATAACAAACATCCATAACATCAAAGATGGTTGTCAATTTCCTTAGATCTTTAGTTAGTTTCAAAATAAATTCAACAAAATATAGATATATGCAGTTAAAGGCATTAAACAGCAAATAAAAGGAAGATTTGCTCCATGCATCCAATAAACAAGACAAGAATATTTTTAAAGAATTTTGTATTGATGACACCTGAGAAGGGAACATAGAAATATGTTACCAATCCCCCTCAATGGGATGGGTTCTTGTATGTCCTCAGTGCTTCATATCTAAGTTCTCTCTCTCTCTTGATGGTGTAGAAAACCCAGACAAAAATGGAACTCAAAGGGAGCTCACAAGCAAAAAGGTAGAAAAATATGACAATGATGGAGGATCAAAGTTAGACCAAAAGTATAGATCCAAAGTGATCTTTAGGAAATAAAAGGTAGTGAATGAATGGAAAAACCCTTCTATTTATAACAAAATATTGAGTTAGTCTAGATATTGGTGCATAATTAAAATATTATTAACCAAATCTAGATCCAACTTTTATGGAATATTTTATTATTTTTGTTAGAGGGAAAAAGAATTTGAATTTGGTCAAATCCCCTTATTTGTAAATAATAAATAAATAAATGATTTATTTATTATTTTAAGAATATGATTGAGTAATAATTAAATAAATAGTGATTTATTCAATTATTTATAAATGATTTAGTCAAATTTAACAAGGAATATTATTCAAATAATTATTTCTAGAAAATAATAAGATAAATAGTGATTTATCTAATTAATTTTCTTGTTTTGGGATATGACCAGGAATATTAATTAAACTGATGTTTAATTAATTATCCCTTGAGGAAAATCAAACAAATAGGGATTTATTCAATATTTCCTCATGGGGTTTCTTGTTTAGACCATAAACAACTTAAGAAATTATGGATTACTAAGTTATTTTTCATAGTGAAAGAAATTTTACTTAGGGTAAAATTGGTCTTACATGGTGCACTTTGGTCCATCTAATAGTAACAGGTTAGATGACCAAAAAATGGTGTAATATGGTTCATGATGGATTTTAATAGTGGAGATAACTTTTTTAGTGATTTCTTGAAGGACAAACTTCAGATGGCCACATGGATAGGTTCCTTGCCTATAGAATGACCTAATTGGGAGGAGAGGTGTTGTGCATCTTAGATGAGTGAATCTATCCCTAAATTACATGGGACATGTTAGACTCTTGTCTACAGGCTTGATGTTTTCTTGGAGATGCTTGTACTACTATAGTGCTCTTGTAGGGGCAACTAAACTAGTGTACTACTTGGCTTAGGAGGATCGATGGAGTCCTTGGAGGCTTATGAGGGGGATTTGTGGACACCAATTATGTAGCTACATCACCTTATAGCCCTTATTGTGTATGATAACACCTTGTAGCATTACATGCGTACTTTGGATTGGATCACTTCACTTGTTTAGTTCTACATGTGTTTATTATAGGTTGCTTGTAAGGGATTAGGTCCACATTGTGTTTTTGGCCTCTGTTACCTCCTATATAAAAAGGAAGGAAAGATTCATTTCATTCATCATCATCATTATAATTTTCTTCTTGGAGTGATTCATTATGGTCCATGAGAAAACATTGGTAGAGGTTATGGAAAGAAAAGATGGCCTCTTGGTTTGGACCTCAATCCTTGTGAAATACCAAATTTTACTCTTATGAAGGAGACATAAATGGTTGTCACTCCTCTATTTATTGTATCTTCATTTGAACATGACCTCTCTCTCTCTCTCTCTCTCACACACACACACATATATTCATTTTTAATTTATCTCTTGGAGTTGCTAATATTTCATGATATTCTTGGAGCATCTTGAAGATCGGGGTTAACATTTATCCCTTGGAGGTTTGATATTAGTGTTTTATGAAAAAACCATAGGTATATTTGGTGAAGAAAAATAAGAGAAGAGGATATATTTCCTTGTAGGAATTTTTTGAGTGATTCTTGCATGTTGTAGCTCCTTGGTCGAGTTAGGTTTTTTTATTATTTTCCCTAGCTAGGGTCTCATGGACCCAAATGATTGTACTAGCCTTAAGAGAAGGATATGGTCTACATATGAATTTTTCCTCAATTATATTGATAATTGTTTTAACTATCCAATACTTTTGTAATTTTTAAATTTTATTTTCAACATATATGTTCTTCATGTCTTGTTATTATTATTTTTTCCCTAGGAAAATTAGTCTTGTAAATTTATTTTATAAAGTCAAAGTTACGTATGATAGATGTTATAAACATTCAATTTGAGCCTCTTAGGCATAGAAGAATATGATTTTTTTAAGTCTCGTCGTAAAATATTATATTATACTAAAAATGTTCATAACAATATTCCCAAACAACAATTGTCATATTATTACATATTAATTATCATAAATACTTTCATTAAGAGAATTTTAATACACCTAAATTTATGTGGATCCATTATTTTTAACAAAAAAAACGTATAAAATTAAGCTAAAACCAAGGATCATGATTTAATTCTAATTTTTTACAGTTTGATCTCTTGAAGCTAACCAAACACCTCTATCCATATCAATCCCTTCTTTAAATAAACCATTATTTGATATAATTTTTTTCTTATATATGTTAACAAAGTTAGCTTTAAGTAAGAAAACATTGTTTGTAGGTTCCAAAAGTTATGGAAGAGTTGTTGGAGTGTAATTTTTCTCAAAACAAACTTTTGCGTTATCCACTTTATTATAAGTAACTAGACCTCAAAAATCTAGATATGGGACACTTCATTTTCCTAACTACGAGATGTTACCAATATGAGTGTCATAAGTTTATAGAAATTGTTTGATTCATATATTTCTCTCGTGTTGAAATAAATATTGCAAGATACTGAGAGATGTAGAATCCCCCCTACCCCACCCCATTGGGGACCCCCTTGTAAGGATCCATCAAAGAAAGCCTAGGGAATGCCTCTATCAATGTCTTCTTGAATAGGTTTCCTTAGATTTTCTTTTAATTGTCTTTGAGGGAGAGAAAATAGAATGTTTATGATTTGGGAAACACATTTTAAGGGAAGAGTATCTTTATCATCGAACAACTTTTTATTTTACGGCTAACCACACTATTTGTGTTGTATTTAGAGCAAGATATCTAAATTTCATTGTGACATTATTCAAACACTAGTTCCTTGGCATCTCTTTAATGAAATTTCTATCCCATATATATTTTTAACTTGTCAAACCGTTCATCCACTTTCCTCCATAATTGATTAGGAAATGTATAGGACATAATGAGATGAAAGTTTGTTTCTTAATTTTGCATACATAAACAACACCGACCTAGATTTGAAATGTTCCTTCTTTCTAATATGTCCCATGTAGGAGCTATATTATTTAAAAGAATTTGCACACAAATTCTGGATTTTGATGGGAATTTAAATTTCCATGCCCATATATTTCATCACATCTAGATATCCCTTCAACACCTTAGGTGCCAAATTTTTATATTTGAGTCTAGAAATATAGTCTTTAGTAGGGTTCAATGACCAAGCAAGCAGATCATCTTCATCCTTAATATTACAGAGAAATATTTAAGATTGTAACCTGCCTTGCAGTAAGCCATTCCCTGCTACCAAAAGGCAACCATGTTTCATCTAGCTATGTGGGATAATGTAAATAATCCTCTAGCTCTTAATTATTAAATCATATGAAGAGTTAACTTGTGTTGATCCCTACTTCCAATCTAGGGGTCTAAGCCTACTTGAACCTTGTTTTCCCTTCCAACGAGCTATAATAACCAATTTTTAACCAACTAAAAAGTTATGAAAATCACTTTCCATATGATGGAGGCATTGTAAAATTGCTTTGTGGGTCTCATAATACATTTCTCCACTGATTCCAGGGAAATATAGTTGTCTCTTATCACTTTATCCCACATTCATTTTCCTTGAAATAACCATTTCCATTCATTTCTCGATCTAGAAATGTGGAATGTGATCTAGGATCCTTTTAATTGATTTTTATAAAAACTCTTAACATATGAAAATTCATCTTAACCATGCATCCACAAGGAATTAAAAACTTCATAACAACAAATAAAAAGAGTATACAAGAGTGAAAATAGAGATTTCATCATGGAGTTTTCCCTTAACGGACTATGTCTTTGGGCTCACTACGAATGGGGAGTGGGTAAATTTTATTAGCTTCAAAAGTATCCTTTTACAAAAAACTTTAGCCACAAATCTGCATCAACATTCTTTGCTCAACATCCACAACAAGATAGAACAATTAGTCTTGAAAAAGGATGTGCAATCCTCTCCAATTTGGCCTCAAAATATAGAAATATTGCTTGAACTGGGAAAAAATATATATTCTATGACCTAACCTTTTAACTCTTGTTGCACTGGTGCAATGGTATATTTTTATAACACAGGTTTGTTGGAGGCTTGACTAAATTTTGGTTGAATTGTCTACCTTGTAATGAAAATGGAATATATTCGACATTAAAATGATAATGCCCTCGGTGCGGTCAAATAGCCATTCCCAACATATATTTTATTTCAAATATTTGTTAAAACTCCCCTAACAGGGATTGAATGACATAACACCACAAACATTTTGTTGGAATGACATTTGAATGGCCAAAACAAATTACACCAATGTTGTATTCTGTTGAGAAAACATTGCAAGGGTCGTATAATAATAGAACACAAGGCATGTCATTTTAACCATTAGCGTCGGATTGAATAATGTGCAACCAACACAACATTTTTTCTAGCATCGTTTGAGCATTCATGTAACATGGCTCCACCATGACATCGTTTAAGCCATGTTGTATATTCAAACGATGTCGCAGTGGAGCCATGTTACATGACATGGGTCTATATATATACAACCTTCGTAAGACTATAGTATGGTGTGGCTATAATATGAAATGTGGTAGCTTTAACTATTTGTTAATGTGGCAGGTATGTGGGGCGGTTCTATGTCTTGTTGCCCTTTTTTAATTTTCAAACTAACAATTTAGAACCTCAAGTATGAAAATTCTCATGCCATAATATAACTGAATTGTGTAGGCTAGTGGTAAGTTGCATTTTTGGATAAGAGGTTAAAACGGCCAAACCTCTTTGACTGTCCTCTGCATTGAATTTGTTGGGTTTATGTTATATTCTTTCCATGACTAGTCACACATGTGGGGGGGTCATAGGGGGGGTGTTAGCTCCACCTATTCGTTGGGGTGGTTAGCATGGGGCAATAGCCCCCCTACATGAGGTCCAGAGCAACACCCTGGGAAATTTTTTTGGACCCTATAATAGGTGGGCAGACCTACCTATGGTTTTTTGCATGGATTTCCACATGGTTTTGGGAATGATGGTTTTTTGTCCATGGTATTTTGTAGATTTGGTCAAGGGAACTATGGTTATGTTCTAATCTAGGGTTAATGGATTGGGTTTTATGAATGTTTCGACATGTATATATATGTATTTCAACATTTAAAGGAATATAACGAAAAATCAATATGGTAGTCTCGATTTTGGGATCTAGGGGAAAATATCTGTGTATATTTGTTTTATGTTTCATGCTCTTGCCATTGTTTATTTTATGTTTTTAAGAATTTATTTTCAAATAATCTATGTACAGGGTTAAAACCTACATTTGGCATTAGAGAAATTTTGGCTTCAATGGGACGCCTTTGCTGCTAGCAGGTTTTTGCTCAGGCCTGTGGTAGACCCTGTTCAGTGGGAGATATGCGTGATCGATTCTTGAGGTGAAAGAAGATGGAAATCATTGGAAATATATAGATCGAGAAATTTAATGGTCATATTTTTGAGTTGTGGAAGCTCAAGATGGAGGATTTGCTGGTGGATAAAGATCAGTGGATCGCAGTAGATCTGGGTACTAAACCAACGGAAATTTCAGATGAAGATTGTATGAATTTGGATCCAAAGGCAATGATCATAACACAGTCGTGTATCTAAGATTCAGTATTGTTTAATGTATCAAGGGAAGCTACGGAAAAGGCTTTGTGGGACAAGTTAGGGACTTTGTACCAATATAAGTCTCTTGTGAACAAATTGTTCCTATGGAAAAATTTGTATAACCTAAGGATGAAGGATGGAGACTCGATGACAAAGAATTTGAACGCCTTTAATACTATGGTAAGTTATTTGTTATATTTTGATATTAAAATCTCAAATGAAGACAATTTCATCAGTTTGTTGTGTTCTCTACTATATTTGTGGGATATTCTAGTTGTTGCAATAGGTAGCAATATAACTACCTTGAAGTTTAATGAAATAGTCTCATCCTTATTGTCGGAGGAGATGAGATGGAAAAATATGGAGAGCCAGAATGGAGATTCCTTGTTTGTATGAGGACGGTCCAAGAACATAAACAAAAATAAGTCCTCGAGTGGGATATCTAAATCTAGTGGGAGATATAAATATCTAGGAAAGCCTATAAAGGTGTGCTGGAAATTGGAAAGGAAGGGCACTTCAAAAAGGATGGTAGATCTAAAGCTCCTGAGAAAGGAAAGGGATATGTTGATGCTCCTTCCATAGAGGTGAAAACCACCTTAGATGAAGGTGGGGATGTGTACTTGGCTTCTTATTCAAGTACACATGTATACCATGAGGCATGGTTGATTGACTCTGGTGCATCCTTTCACTTCACTCCCCATAGGGAGTGGTTCCATGAGTATCAGAAATATCATGTTCATGATCTCTTCTTGGGGGAAAATTCAACTTGAAGTTACAAGGTGGAAGAATTAGAACACTTCTTGGTGTTCTGCATATTCCTACATTGGCCATAAATTTGATGAATGTAAGCAAGATGGATGATGTTGGTGTAAAAATAGTGTTTGAGAAGGATACCTACAAGATTGTTCGTGGGAGCACTGTTATTGATGTGGGGAGTTAGGATTGGAACTTTGTACAAGATTTTGGGTAGCATTTTAATTGAGTGGTGCAACATTTTTTTTGTTCCTGAAAGTGGAGCATAAAATATAGTGGTATCTAGACCATGCAATGGCATCAAATGCTTGGACATATTGGAGAGAAGGGCCTTCAAATACTTCATGGTAATTTTATGGTAAAAGGTATGTCTAATTTCTCTCTGGATTTCAATTTCTGTCAACATTTTGTATATGGGAAACAGAATCAGGTGAGTTTCCCTTATGGTGCTAAGAGGGTGAAAGGGATATTAGAGATTGTGCACAGTGATGTGTTTTTACCTGTGTCAGTTTCATCACTGGGTAATTATTTTTATTATGTGTAATTTATAGATGACTTCTTAACGAATACATGGATATATTTCCTCGGGAAGAAATATGAATTATTTTACAGGTTTAAAGAATTTATCTCTCTGGTGGAAAACCAGACAAAGAAGAACATAAAGGTGTTGAGGACAGATAATGGTGGAGAGTTCTGCAAGAAGGAATTTTAAGATTTCTGTAATAAGTGTGGTATAGAATGGTAGAATAATATTCCATACACACCTCATCAAAATGGAGTTGCAGAAATAATGAACATGACATTGGTGGAAAAGGCAAGAATCATTCTCAATGGTGTCGGGTTAGGATGGGAATTCTGGGAAGAGGCGGTGGAGACTACATGTTACATGGTTAATATATCACCTTCATCATTGGAGGATAAGACTCCACATGAGGTACGGACTGATAAAAACCCCTCTCTTTCATATCTGATGGTATTTTGCAGTGATACATATGTACATGTTCCAAAGGAGAAAAGAACCAAGTTGGATAGTAAATATGAAAGGTGCATCTTTATTGGGTATAATGATTGTTTAAAAGGTTATAAGCTTTGGAACCCATAAACAAGGAAGGTTGTGTAAAATAGAGATGTGGTGTTTAGAGAGGTGAAAAATGTTATTAAACATGAAGTACTACCAAAGGAACCTGAGAAGATATATTTTGAGCTAAAGAAGAAATAATCAAAATCTACAATCAAATAGGAATCAGAAGAGGAAGAGCCACAAACTCCAGCTTTGAGAAGATCACTTCGAAAAAGAAGGTAGCCAAAAAGGTATAGTCCATTTGCTTTATGTTCAAATTTTACTTTATATATTGTTGATGATGATCCCAGAACTTTCAGGGAGGCAGTAGATTCAGAGGATGGAAAACTACGGAAGGAGGCCATGGTTGATGAAATAGCATCTTTGGACAAAAAAGAGGCTTGGAATCTAGTGGATTTTTCGGCTGGAAAGAAACCCATTGGAAGTAAATGGTTGTTTAAGAAGAATATGAATGCATAAGGATCCTTGTTTTGAAGATTTTGTGGATATACGATTTTTTAGTTTTTTATTTAATGCACAGTCAACAAAAAAGGCTTGAACGAGTTTTTCTTTAGAAAATTCATGGCATAGAGATAAGTTTGATGAGATCTGGCTTGATATTTGATAAAAAAATTCATGAAATTTTATTTTATTTGATCTAATGACCAAAACTCAAGAAAGAAAATTTTGAATTTGTTAATTTTCCCAAAATTCTATAAATTGTAGTCTCTTTGATGAGAGGAGAGATCACAGATGTCAAGGATGATCCTAATTTTTAATTGTTGTTTCTTATTGAAGGAGAAAAACTTTATTTTTTTCATTGAATTTAATTTTTTATATGGCACGACACTCAATGAAATTGGTATTTATATCTCTTCTCTTGATCTAAGTTTTCAACACCTTGCAGTCCTCAAGAGGGCCCCCTGGAGATCTGTGAAAATAGTATATATGCTTTCCATTTCTTTCATATTCTCATGAATGGTTTGTTTTACATATATTATTTTTTTACGCTTATCATAGATTAAAAACTCATGCTTTCCATAGATTAAATGTTTATGTTTACTTAGATAAAAATGTTCATGATTCCATGGATTAAAGTTTGTAAGCTTTAGAACAAAATCTCCATGCTTTCATAGGGTAAAATCTCATGTTTTCATAGATCAATAATCTTCTTCTTCTTTTTTTCTTCTTTTTTTCTTTTTTTTTCATTTTAACATTAATTTCCTCTCCAAAAAATTAGTACTTTCCAAGTTTATATTAAAGAATCTATTTTCCTTTTGAATTTTCCAATTCATTTATGTTATGCACAAATATTGAAATCTAATCTCCTATCACATATGGTGTAGTGTACTTCGCAAGCTCACTTACCCGGATTGACATATAAATGCAAGTAATTTAACAGTCAATTAAATTACCCAACATTCCATTAAGGATCTTGTTGCTGAAAAATGTATTTTGGGAATGGAAACTAAACGAAATCGGGCAAAGAGGAATTTCTCATTAAACTAGAGGAAGCATGTTGAGACAATATTGTAGAGGTTTAATATTCAAGGTAGTAAACCGATGAAGGTTCCTATTCATGTAGGTGTAAATTTATTTGTTGAACTGTATCCCAAGACACAAGAAGAGGAAGAGGACATGTCACGTGTTTCATATGCAAGTACAATGGGTAGCCTAATGTATGAAATGGTTTGTACTAGACCATACTTTGCACTTGCAGTGGGAGTATTGAGTAGGTTTATGTCAAAACCAGGGAAGGATCAATGGACAATAGTGAAGCAGGTTTTCAGGTATTTGCGTGGCACTATTGATTATGGTCTGTGCTACCAAGGAAGATCAGGATTGAACAGATTTTTGGACATCCATGATTTTTTTGATGCAGACTGGGTTGGAGATCTAGATGAAAGAATATCTACAATTGGATATGTATTTAACCTATTTGGAGGATAATTTAGTTGGATGAGTAAAAGACAGTTTGTAGTGGCTCTTTCAAATACATAGGTTGAATACATGGTAACCACTCATGAAAGAAAGGAAGCAGTTTGGTTGCATAGATTGTGTTCAAGTATGAGGTTAATGCAGCGAGCTATAAGGATATATTGTGACAGCCAAAGTGCAATTTTCTTGGAAAAGAACCATGCTTATCATTCAAAGACAAATCACATTGATTTTCAGTATCAATTTGTGAGGGATATGGTTGAGGAAAAAAAGGTGTTGTTGGTAAAGGTGGACACTTTGAAGAATGTTGTAGGTGCATTGATGAAGTCTGTGAGAACTAAGAATGTTTTGAAACTAGCTCCAAAAAGAGAAGAAAATAGATATCAACGCCTTAGAAATAAGCCACTTCGAGGGGGCAGCCTCCAATATATTACATGAATGAACAATTCTTGGATGATTCAAATTACAAAACCTCCTTTCTATATATAGGATTCCATGGGGCCACAATGTAATCCTATCCGACCTAACAATAATAATTTAAGGGCACAATAATAACAATATGGGGGTTACCAGGGTACAATAATAACAATAAGGGGGTTACACTAACAACAATAAGGGACTATACTAATATAGGGACCTAACATACCTCTCTTGAAATGTTGTCCTCAACGCTTGAGCAGCTCTGGGTGCTTCTGTATAAAATTCTCATCCTCCCATGTAGAATCTTTAGTGGGTAAGTTCTTCCACTTGATGAGATACTCTAAAATTGATCGATTCCGTAGCTGTCGAGTTCTTGTTTCCGTGACCGCTACAGGTTTCAATATGATTTTTCCTTCCTCATCAAGTTTTGGCAATATTGTTTGAACTTTATAAGCAATCTTTGTACCATAAGAAATCATTTTTCCAACTAAATGTATCAGATGTACTAGGATCTTGATGCAACTTTTGAATGAGTGTCCACACCTCTTCATCCTTCTTCCATTCATCTCTTTCTTCGGTTATCCAATCTGGTTGGATAATAGAAATGGCACAAAGCAATGCTTCCACCTCTTCATTCTTTCTTGAGAGTGCATCTGCAACAACCTTTAGCTTCCCTTTTTTGTATATTATTTCAAAGTCATAACCCAACATCTTTGTGACCCATTTTTTCTGCTCTTCTGAAGATAGTCTTTGTTCCAAAAAGTGTTTAAGACTACCATGATCAGTTTTTACCTTGAAGTGTCTTCCCATTAGGTAAGTTCTCCATTTCTTTAGTGCATGCAGTATTGCTAACATTTACTTCTCATAAATAGGTTTCTGTAAATACTTACCTTTGATTGGACAGCTTTCAAAAGCAATGGGTCTTCCTTCTTGCATTAAAACAACACCAATTCCATTTCCTGAGGCATCACATTCCACAATAAAGGTTTTTGTGAAGTCTAGCGTAGCTAAGATTGGTGCTAAGCACATTGCCTCTTTAAGATGTTCAAAGGCCTTAGTTGCTTCAGGAGTTCATGAAAATGCATCTTTCTTCAATAATGTTGTTATAGGTGCTGCTATTCTCCCATTATTTTTAACAAACTTTTGATAATACCATGTTAACCTGAGAAATCCTCGCAACTGCTTTATGGTTGTGGGGACTTTCCATTCCTTAATGGCTTTAATTTTTTTAGGGTATACCTTAACACCCTCGTGAGATACAATATGACCCAGATATTCCACCTCTTGTACTCCAAAGAAACATTTGGATGTTTTTGTATATAATTGTTTCTCTTGCAATAGTTTGAGCACCCTGTCAACATGTTCAACATGATCCTTCCAAGACCTGCTGTAGATTAGTATATCATCAAAAAATACTAGCACAAATTTTCTAAGGAAGGGTTTGAAAATGGAATTCATCGACCCTTGAAATGTAGAAGGTGCATTGGTAAGGCCAAAAGGCATGACCAAAAATTCATAATGACCCTCATGAGTTTGAAATGTTGTTTTTGGAATATCTTCAGTCTTCATTCTAATTTGATGATATCATGAACGAAGATCCAACTTGGTAAAATAAATTGTTCCATGTAATTCATCCAATAATTCATCAATCACAGGAATGGGAAATTTATCTTTAATGGTGAGATTATTGAGCTCCCTATAATCCGAACACATGTGCCATGATCCATCCTTCTTGTGTACCAATACTATTGGAGCAGAGAAAGAACTTCGACTAGGTTGAATTATACCCACCTCTAACATTTCTGCAATCATACGTTCAATTTCGCTCTTTTGGACATAAGGATATCTATAAGGCCTAGTGTTTGGAGGAACACTTCCTGGAATCAAATGAATAGAATGATCATGATCACGAATAGGTGGGAGTCCTTTGGCAGTTTCAAAAACCTTGGAATGATTGTCCAAGGATTTTTGGAGATCTGCAGAAATAGATGATTTTGATTTTGGAACTTCCAGTGAGCATGATTGTTAAATTATGCCTCATTGTTCTTTATTTAGAAGCTTTGTCATGACATTAAATCTTATTATCTTTCCCATCTTCCCTGCAATACCCCATAATTTGACTTCCTTTCCTTCTGAAAAAAATTTCAAGAAAAGTTCTTGAAAATTAAAAGCTACCATTCACAAAGATTGTAACCATTGTACTCCTAGTACAACATCAGCACCTCCCATAGGAATGGAAAGAATTGGACTATTCAATACATATTCCCCCATGGTTATCTTGATATTATGGAATTTTCCAGAGAAATGTATAGTTCCTCCATTTGCAACCATCACTTGACATTCTGGTGCTGGGTATAGGAAACAATTCAATTCCTTGGCTACCTTACAATGAATAAAATTATGGGTACTACCTGAATCAATCAACACTATTACTTTTTTCTTCTTGATATGTCCTTCTATCTTGAGAGTTTGAGGAGTGGTAATTCCTGCCAATGCATTACACGATATGGTTGGACTCATTTCTTCCTCTTCTTGGGTTGGTTCCTGGTGTATATCCTCTTCTTGTTCATTTTCTTCTTCATCTTCACAATCTATGTAAAATAATTTCTTCTCAGCACACTTATGACCTTTAGTGTATTTTCTATCACAGCTGTAGAAAAGCCCTTTTTCTCTTTTTTCTTCCAATTGTTGTGGTGTCAACCTTGTATGTTGTGGAAATCTAGGATTAGCAACACTTCCCTCTTTATAGAAGTGAGTGGTAGGCATCCTTGTCGCCATAATTTTACATTCAATTTTTCTTGCTAACCTGAATGCCTTCTCCAATGAATCAGGTTCCAAAATGCGAACTTCATGTTGGATGTTATCCTTTAAAGTACCTATGAAGAGATCAATCCTGTGTTCCTCTGGAATATCAGTTACCCTTATATTCAATTTTTGGAAGTCCTCAATGTGCTCCCCATTAAACCCTTTTGTTTGATATTTATCAATTGGCTAAAGAAGGTGTTTCTCTTTGTATCCTCATAATGTGCTATCATTTCCTCCATAAAAATTGACCAAGTGACAATTTTTTTACGGGAGCAAAGCCATCGATACCATACAAATGTATTTTTTTCTAAATGTAAAGTTGCGATGCGAACCTTTTGTGTGTTTTGCACATTATGGAGATCAAAATATTGCTCCATCTGTAGTATCCATGTTACAGGATCCTTTCCATCAAACTTCCTCATATCCATTTTTGGAATATGGTGGCTATTCCCAATAACATTAGAGTTTATGAAATCACGATTAATTTTATTTTGTTCTCATCATGAGTTTCCTCTACTATCATTTCACCATTAGGAAACATTTATTGTATCAACTTTGTCAAACCTTCCATGTTTTCTTTTAGATCATTCTTCATGTTTTCCATTTTTCCATCGATCTTAGCTTCCATGCCATCTACCTTAGATTCCACGCCTTTCCTCAAACCATCCATCTTTTCTTCCATGCCTTTCTTCAAAACTTCCATTTCATTTTTTGCTGCTCTTTGCGAGAGAGAAATTTGGTGTACTTTCTCTTGTAATTTTGATACATCATGTTGCAATTCTTCATCTTCATGAGTCATAGTAGAGCCTTCTAAAGGCTTAATGGGTGTTGAATTATTTTTATGGGGCATTTTTTAGAACCAAATATTGATATCTATTCTACAATACGCCCTTGTAATCAATTCAAATTGATTCTTCAAACAAGACTTATGCAAATCGAAAACAAAATACACACCTTTTTCTTGCTTTTGAGGAGCTCGATATTGAAATTTGATTATCTCTATGATTGCAGCTCTTCAATATCTGAAATTTGGCACTGAGGTAGCCCTATGAATTATCTCCAAGGTAAAGTTATGTCCTATCTCCCACAATGACCTAATTATGGACTAGTTCAGTAGAGCGAACTTGTACGACTTTCCACATGTCACTGTTTCATCCATCGGCTCTAAAATTGATAGCAAAGAAACTACAGACTGTGTACTTGTGACCACTTTTTACGGCATTCCAATCCGATGCTCAGAGAGAGAGTTATGAATCTTTTCCCACGATCACCTCTTTGAGATGAAATGCAGAAGCCTAAAAAATCCCTAACTTCCACATATCATATCTCGAAAATATTGTGAACCAATATCTGAAATTTTACGACGATTTTCCTCAATATTGCGGCTTCGTACTCTAAAAATTTCAGTCTCTGAACCTTCGTAGAAAAAAGTTATTATGAAAATACCACGATGACCTATTTAGGTTAAATTCAGGAGCCTGGAAAATGACCTAACTTGCATAGATCATATCTCTGAAAATATTGCGAAACAAGCTCTGAAATTTTGGGATGATGTTCCTCAGGATTTTGGCTTCACACTCTAAAAATTTCAGATTCTGAACCTTCGTAGAAAAAACGTTATAGCGAAAATGCCACGATGACCTGTTTGGAGCAGCGAAACCCTAGAATCTCAAATCTCTGATACCAAATGTTGTGAAACAAGCTCCAAAAAGAGAAGAAAAGAGATATCAACGCCTTAGAAATAAGCCACTTCGAGGGGGAAACCTCCAATATATTACATGAATGAACAATTCTTGGATGATTCAAATTACAAAACCTCCTTTCTATATATAGGAGTCCATGGGGCCACAATGTAATCCTAGTTGACCTAACAATAATAATTTAAGGGCACAATAATAACAATATGGGGGTTACCAGGGTACAATAATAACAATAAGGGGGTTACACTAACAAAAATAAGGGACTATACTAGTAATATAGGGACCTAACAAAGAAGTTTTATTGGTGTATAGAAAAAATGGGCATTGCAGGGTTGGACCAATGACTAAGCTCTCTTGTGACCCCCAGTCTAGAAAAGAAAACAACAACTAGGAGAATTTTGGGTGTGTGTTATTTTCTTTCCATGAATATTTTCACGTGTTGGGGGGGGGGGGTTGCGATAAGCCCTCGTATTCATTACGTTGGGCACAACCCCCCCTATAGGGAGGTTTGCAGGGGGAAAGTCGTCCCCTACATGGGATCTAGGGTAGTGCCACAGGAAAATTTTTTTGGACCCTATAATAAGTGTGCAGACCTACCTATGGTTTTATGCATGGGTTTGCACATGGTTTTGGACATGATGGCTTTATTTCCATGGTATTTTGTAGATCCAGTCAAGGGAACTGTTATCACCAAATTGAGTCCTCTTGGGCTGCTTCAATGGTCAACTTGGAGTAACTATTTCAAACCAACTTTTGAATGAAGCTTAGCCTCTTCAATATGAGAGGGATCTCTCAAAGGGGTTTATGATTTTTATTAATGATAAATATATATGGCTAAATCTATGAATTTTGTCTTAGTTTTGTATGTTTGCAGGTTGAAAAGATGAAGGCTTGCTACCATTGGGCTATGGAGTCAGTGACATGGATCTCAATGACAAAGGCTTTCCTTGTGGAAGATGCGGAATGTAGATACTTAAACGAAAGTAGAATACACACATACAGGTTTTACTCAATACATAAATTTTCAAGGGAAGTCAGAGCATGAGAGACATGAATTCTGAGTAATGAACATTAAGATGCTGAAAGTAGGACATTGAGAAAGATATCCAATATTTTAGTGCTTGAAAGGAAGTCAGAGCATGAAAAGAAAGAAATATGAGTAATCAAACATTAAAATATTGAAAGAAAGTAATAAGATACATAGGGTTCATGAAAGTATCAAATGAATCTCAGGTGAAGGATGAAACAAATAGCCATTCTCCATTATTGATCAAAAACCTTTTTATAATAACAGTAGTCAGCCATAACATATCCCAACCCCTTTCTAACTCTAAAACTTAGTCCTTTATAGAATGAGGACTCATAAAAATGATATTCCACCTTGCTAGCATCGAATTCCCACCTTAGAGACCTATTTTAAACATGATTCTTTCACTTGGAGACTTCTTAGGGATATTTCTGTTTTGAAAAGTTTGAATACAAAAAGGACTCTTCTTTCATTAATAATTCAAAAAATCAATTTAATAACCCTTATCAACTACAACCAACTAATTTTATGAGTGTACTAGAGTGATTATGTGTCATTATTCCACGTGGATGTTGAGCTGGACCTCCTCCAAGTCGAATTTTTACAAATTTTTCACAAATCTGGTTAGTGAAAATTCTGAAAACAAATAGGCTTCAAATATGAGTGCATAATTTCCAAAATTTGATGGATTTACATAAAATGAGAGAGGTTTTTGTAGAGGGATCTGTTCTGAATAAAAACCTCTTTCTTATTTCCAAAATACTTTTTCATTTTGTCACAAACCTTAAAAAACAATTCGCTACGAAAATAACGCAGTTTCGTAGCGTCCAAAAATGACCTTTGCAATCAAAATTTATGCTTCTTTCCTCTTGCATTGTGTTCATCATGCCCTGACACATCTTCCATATCATTTAAACCTATTTAAAACTTCCCAAAAAAAAATTAAATGCAAAAATAAAGCTACAGGTGGTTTCGTAGCGTTTTCCTGGCTTCAAGCCTAGGAAACGCTACGAAACTACCGAAAACTGTGTTTGTTTCCAGATTTTTGCCTTGTCTCAAAAAGGAACCTTCCATCTGTAAAAATTTGATTTTAAAAATTTCATTGACCTTTCAAAACATAAACCAACTCAACCTAAGAGTCTTGAGGTGTTTCTTCCTCAAAAAACATCCTTTTCACCTTTAGCAATTTTTTTCATCACTAAAATAACTCTGTTTTTTTCTGAAATCATAGGGTTCAGAGATAAGATATTTTATCCCTGTCCTTGATAGATATTGAAAATATGAAGGAGGTTTTTGTATTTAATTATTTATTGAAGAAAAACCTCTCTTGGTTTTTTTAAACACATCTCCAGCTGTCCAAACACTGCATTCTAAAAACATGTATAAAACAGGAAAATTCTGCATTCTGAAAAATAGGGCTAAAAGACATCTATGTATCTCCAAATTTGTAGCACCTTTGATAAAATTGAAAGAGGTTATTGTTATTTGATATGTTTTTGAAAATAACCTCTCTCATTTTCTTAAAATAGTTTTTTTTTCCTATAAAATTCCCTTGAAGTTGACTACTCAAACTTAGAAAACAGAGAAATGCTTCATATTCGCTACAAAACTTTCAGCAGTTTCGTAGCGTTTTCTGCCTAGTTTACACTAAATTCGCTAAAAAAGTAGGGATTATTGGCTAAAATTACCTTTCTAGAGTTGTAAGCTTTGGAAATGAAATATTTCAGCAAATTATGACTGATCGAACATGATGTGACCCATATGGAGGTGGTTTTGAGATGAAATGAGGGTGGTCTTGAAACTTAGGATAGGTTAAATATGAAAAAATGAAATTTCCTATGCCAACTTGAAAAAGGTTTAAGGAGACCTTACCCTTTTGAAGGAGTGAAATGTATTACCATGTCAAGTAATGACTCTCAAAATTATGAGTGATAACAGTGGCTCCACTTGAGATGGTGTGCCCCTGTGGTACACCAAAGAACCTGTAGTTCCAGTGCCATCCATCTTCTTGGAAATAAAAACTCTGAAATTTATGAAAACTTCACCAGGATCTTATGGCCTTCTCCTTGGGCTCAAGCTTTATGATTACTGCTAAAAAACCAACTTTGTACCTACTGAAAAGATGCTCAGTCAACTTTGATCTTATTCACACACTCCTACCTACCCTAACAACTACAATCTCCATTTTTAATTCAAGCAACATGAAACTTCCAATGAAGCCAGTCATTGATCTGATCTGACATTTGAACCTCTTGACTACACTTGAACCAAAAGTAAGCATGATACAGAAATGACCAAGGCAACATAAAATGTATCTGATCCTCATAATGAAAATATAACTAGAAATCTAGACTGTAGAACACTTCCATTTAGTCAGCGATAGGATCATAGAAGACATAATATATTTGATGATTCTCAAGACATTTTGAAGCTTTGGAAAGCTCATATATGCTTTACTCATCCACACAAGATTTCAGTTATGTGCTATCAAACTGATTTTCAAAAAAAATGTATTCTTCCTCAATCTCAAAAGAGAAAGGTAGCAGCACCCTCTCTTTGTGTTCTGGCATTAAAAACTTTTGAAAATACTGATCTTGATCATGAAGACTATAAGAATGAATTTGATCTTATAAACCTTTAATATATTTTTCAATGTTCTTAGCAACTTCATCCACAAATTGAATCTTATCTTCTGACTTGCACCCAAATGACTTCAAATTAGAAGAAAAGGATAAAGAAAATTTTGCATCCACTTCCTCATTAGTGTGATCATTATTTGATGTAGGTTGATGCAAGGAATGACATGAAGAATAAAATTCTTCCTTTACCTGAGGATTATAACAATTATATTCCAATATTTCCTCTTGTTGTTTGAAATGATTCTCATACTCCTGATGATCAAAAGACTGACAAGTCTGCTGCAAATTTTCATCAAACTCAAAGGATGTAACATGATTCTCATAAATAAACTCCTGTTGGGTTTCATTTTCATCCAAGAGAGAGGCTATCCTTTCTTCTTGGTGATGAAAGGGATTGTCATGAAGGGCCTCTGAAATTTCCTCATCCATGAACTCATCATCTTCATAACAATTCTCCAAATATTCAATAAAACTCACACAATGTTTACAGCAGTCTTTGACCAGCAATAAGGAGGGATGACACTCTTTATACATCTTATAAAATGCAACATGAAAATTTGAAAGAGAATATAATGAACCATTTCGCAATATTTCGTACCAAGACCATGCTTTTCCCTCTAAAGTGACCATAAACATCTTCATGAGACAATCCTTAGGGAACTGAACCTTAAGTTTGCATACATGCATATGGAATCTAACCAAATGAAGAGCAACATTGTCTTTCTTTTCATCTTTAAATATGGGAAGACCAGTTAGCCATTTGACCTTTGGCATAGGATTTGGAAAACCAAGGATGTGAGACCGATTCATAGGGGCATACCTGGCATTTATTCTTGCAATGGAACTCATCTTGGAACTTCATCAAGCTACTAATCTTCAAGCAGTGGAGTCACCTTCTAATTGATTATTTGATGTGTGGAGTCACCAGAGAAAAAATACAGCCAATATGTGCCTAAGTGTCTGCTTCTTTTAGACCTTAGAACTGAAACTTTTACGTGCTTCCCATGAAAATTTACACCTTCAGTCCCCGGCAACAGCACCAAAATTTTATCATCAAATTGAGTCCTCTTGGGTTGCTTCAATGGTCAAATTGGAGTAACTATTTCAAACCAATTTTTGACTGAAGCTTAGCCTCTTCAGTCTAATAGGGCTCTCTCAAAGGAGTTTATGATATTTATTAATGATAAAGATAGATGGCTAACTCTATGAATTGTGTCTTGGTTTTTTATGTTTGCAGGTTGAAAAGATAAAGGCTTGCTACCATTTGGCTATGGAGTTAGTGACTGGGATCTCAATGAAAAAGGATTTCCTTGTGGAAGCTGAGGCATGTAGATACTTAAATGAAAGTATAATACACACATACATAGTTTACTCAATTATAAATGTTCAAAGGAATTCAAAGCATGAGAGACATGAATTCTGAGTAATGAACATTAAGATACTGAAAGTAGGACATTAAGAAAGATATCCAATAGTTTAGTGCTTGAAAGGAAGTCAGAGCATGAAAAGAAAGAATTATAAGTAATCAAACATTAACATATTGATATAAAGTAATAAGATACATAGGGTTTATGAAAGTATCAAATGAATCTCAGGTGAAGGATGAAACCAATAGCCATTCTCCATTACTGATCAAAAATCTATTTACAATAATAGTTGTCAACCATAGCATATCTCAACCCCTTTCTAACTCTAAAACTTAGTCCTTTGTAGAATTAGGACTCGTACAAATGATATGCCACCTTGCTAGCTTCGAATTCCTACCTCAGATACCTATTTCAAACATGATTCTATCACTTGGAGACTTCTTATGGATATTTTTTTTTTGTAGAGTTTGAATACAAAAAGGACTCTTCTTCCATTAATAATTCAACAAATAAATTTAATAACCCTTATAAACTGTAACCAACTAATTTTATGAGTGTACTAGAGTGTTGATGTGTCATTATTCCATGTGGATGTTGAGCTGGACCTCCTCCAAGTCGAATATTTACAATTTTTTCATAAATCTGGTTAGTGAAAATTCTGAAAAAATAGGCTTCAAAGTTGAGTGGATAATTTCCAAACCTTGATGGATTTGCAGAAACTGAGAGAGGTTTTTGTATAAGGGCCTGTGACGAAGAAAAAAATCTTTCATATTCATTTTCTCATAAACCTTAAAAAACAATTCGCTACGAAAACAGGGCAGTTACGTAGCGTGCTTTTGTAGCATCCAAAAATTATGACCTTTGCAATCAAAATTTATGCTTCTTTCCTCTTGAACTATGTTCATCATGCCCTGACACATATTCCATATCATTTACACCTCTTGAAAGCTTCCCAAAATGGTTTTAAATGCAAAAATAAAGCTATAGCTAGTTTCGTAACATTTTCCTGGCTTCGAGCTTAGGAAATGCTATGAAACTACTTAAAACTATGTTTTTTCCATATTTTTGGCTTGTTTCAAAAAGGAACCTTCTAGCTGTACAAATTTTATTTTCAAAATTTCATTTACCTTTAAAAACATAAACCAACTCAACCTAAGAGTCTTGAAGTTTTTCTTCCTCAAAAAACATCCATTTCACCTTTAGCAAGTTTTTTCATCACTAAAATGACTGCTTTTTTATGAAAACATAGGGTTCAGAGATAAGATCTTTTCTCCCTATCCGTGATATATATTGCAAAATTGAAGGAGGTTGTTGTAGGTAAGTATGTCTTGAAGAAAAACCTCTCTTGGGTTTTTGAAACACATCTCCAACTGTCTATAATATGCATTCTAAAAACATGTATATAACAGGAAAATCCTGCATTCTGAAAATGGGGTTGAAAGACATCCCTGTATCTCCCAATCTGTAGCACCTTTGAGAAAATTGAAAGAGGTTAATGTTATTTGATATTTTATTGAAAATAACCTCTCTCATTTTCTTAAAATACTTTTCTTTTTTCCCAGAAACCGCCCTTGAATTTTACTTTTCAAAGAAAACAGAGAAATGCTTCATATTCGCTACGAAACTTTCAGCAGTTTCGTAGCTTTTTCTGCCTATTTTAAATTGAATTCGCTACGAAAGTAGGGATTCTTGGCTAAAATGACCTTTTCAGAGTTGTAAGCTTGGGAAGTGAAATATCTCAGTAAATGATGACTGATGGAACATGATGTGACCTATATGGAGGTAGTTTTGAGATGAAATGAGGGTGGTCTTGAAACTTAGGATAGGTTATATATGAAAAAATGAAATTTCCCATGCCAACTTGAAAAAGGTTTAAGGATACCTTACCATTTTGAAAGAGTGAACTATATGACCATTTCAAGTAATGACTCACAAAATTATGTGTGAGAACAGGAATTACAGTTATGTTCTAATCCAGGGTTAATGGATTGAGTTTTATGAATACTTCGGCATGTATCTATATGTATTGTAACATTGAAGGGAATATAATGAAAAATCAATCTGGTAGTCCCAGTTTTGGGATCTAGGGGAAAATCTTTGTGTATATTTATTTTATGTTTATGCTATTTCCATAGTTTATTTTCTGTTTTTAAGAATTCGTTTGCAGGTAATTTATGTACATGGTTAAAACCTACAACCATGCATAATTGATAAATTTTATTTAAAGACTGCTTCTGAGAAGTTTTATAAACTGGAAATTTATATCAGTATACGCTAGTTTCTTTTAGCATATCCGCGTGTATACGCGAGTTCAGTTCATAAAAGCCGCATATGGAATTCTGCAAAAGGGAAAGTTAAATTTATTAATTTGAGTTCATCTTTTGATTGACCCCCCCCCCCCCCCCCCCTCTCAGTATTTTTCCCAACACAGTCCAATGGATGACTGATTGATTTACTCCTTGTTCATCTTGTTTGCTGAGTGTGATTGGCAGTAAATCTCCCTACTGAAAAAGAAACATATGAACAAGTACATAATTGTACTTAAAAATTCCCTATGTGGTTAAATTCATAAAATTCTCATGTATATTATCAAAAAAAAATCGACTGTAATTGTACATGAAATCAGGTTGCTGATCTTTATTAAAAATGGAAAAGAATCCAAGGATGGATTCGTCAATAGTTTTTTTCATCTGGATAGCCTAACACGTAAGAGAGTAGAGAAATAATATGGGGTGAAAATGTGAAGTTGGGTTACACTTTTTTGGGAATCGGGGGTGGAATTTTTTTTTCGACAATAGTTCAGCCGAACTTTATGAGAAAGTTTGGCCGAACTCATTCTGCCGTTAGATTGACGACACACTGACAGCGTGGCCAAACATAATTTTTTCCGAAGATGGGAAATCCGACAACAACAGTTTGGACGAACGTTTAAAATAGTTCGGCTAAACTATTTCTTATAAATATATCGCCCGCAAATTATTTTATTTTCGTGCGACTTTGTATCTACTGCTTCGCGTGTATTTCTATCTGCTACTCTGTTTTTGTGTTTGTTGAATTGATGCTCTAGCATTGCTCTGTTGCTCCGCGTGTCTTTCGTCAGGTTCGTTGAATTGCTGTGGTGCTGCTACTGCTTTGGTGCTGCTTCTACTTTGTTGTTGATGATCTGCGACGACGTTAAGCGAACCACCAGGTAATTTTTATGGTTTTCTGGTTTTTTGCAGTGAATTGTTTGATTTTTATCGTAAATTATATTTTTTGATATAATTAACATTTTTTTTTGTTGTGTTGCTTATAGGTTGTCGAATTGCTTTGGTGGTGCTGCTACTCTAGCGCTGTTGCTGCTCTGTTGCTGATCATCTGCGACGACGTTAAGAAAACCAACATTAAGCAGCTCATCCTTCTATTTTTGGAAGTTATAAGTTATTTTATTGCTTATAATATAAGTGATATCAGAATCCAAGATCGCTATATATAAATCACTGCCAAATTTTACAAAAAAAATTAAGTTTGCAGTTTGGTATTTAACAAGTGGTTACAGTTCTTAGGTTTTTCAAGCAGAAAAACTCTGGAATATATTATGTCCAGTTAAAAATGAAAAATCTCCAGAAAAACCTTATAACTAATACAAAAAATTGTAGTTCATTTCAAGCCTTTTTTCTATCAAAAATTGGAATAGTCCTAAAAGTCCACCCATAAAAACATAAGATACATAAAAGTTCAAATAATCCAGTTCTTCCGGAAAATAAAAAGCAGTAGTATATTTTTATTAGAATAGAATGGAGGGAGTATTAATTCCACACGTCCGTTCGTACTTGTTTCTTTGAAGAAGCGTTATCCCACCTGTTGCTTGTAGACCTAGGGGGAGGATGCAGCAGGCATAACTCCGCTCCCTTCAATAGGGAACAATGAGAAGGTAGGTATAACGAACGGTAAGTGACCGATGGAAAATTGACCCAGGTAGTAGCCATAATATAGGGGGCCGTAGTGCAGGAGATTTCAAGACCTTCCAGAAAAGAAAAACAGTAGTATACTAAGACAAAATATCATCCTAGCCTCCCAAAATGTACTCTGCTAGTAGCCTTCCAACGTTGAATCCATCACACGAAAACCTGAAGGGTGTCATTTACTATGGCTGAAAACACATGTGACCTACTAGAAAGCGTTGAAGTCATCGCTGTGTGGTCCAAGACATCCATGTATAAATCGGTGCTCCCTATAGGAAGCTCATCATTTACAATAAAAACTCAGAAATATAACAGAACATATTCCTACCACCAAAGCCTGTAAGGAATCAATCTCTGTGGCCGAAGAACTTCTAACCTGTCAGAAAAGGAAATAGGATGGTATAAAGTGAAAGAAACTTTATGAAAACTTGATCATACCTTTGGCCTCTTCGCCTTCTGGATCAATAAATTCATAAAACATCTGTCCAAAATTTGCAGTTTGGTTATGCAACAAGTGGTTACAGTTCTTAGGTTATGCAACAAGTGGTTA
The DNA here is from genome assembly GCA_034641835.2 of Pinus albicaulis. Classification (NCBI taxonomy): domain Eukaryota; kingdom Viridiplantae; phylum Streptophyta; class Pinopsida; order Pinales; family Pinaceae; genus Pinus; species Pinus albicaulis. The sequence goes on from CM076584.1 coordinate 808,789,303, forward strand.
CAGTTCTTAGGCAACAAGTGGTTACAGTTTTGTCCATAACTTAAAATTCATTTAAGTTTGTAGTTTGGTATGCAACAAGTGGTTATAGTTCTTAGGTTACAATATGTGTTAGAGACTTTTAGTATGCAGTCAAGGTCATGTGCCCAATTTATCAAATAGATTATAGAATCTATATATTAGAAACTCGAAACCTTAAACTTGTAAATTTCAGTTATTTTAGAAGCTCAAAACTCGAAACTTGAAAGTTGTAAATTTATATTGATCTTTTGTTTTCCTTTATATCATAGAACCGTTTTCATATTTACACAAATATCAGAACTGATTATTTATTAGACTACATATCTTCATATAGAACTTGCAAATAGTATGGTGGAAATGTGGATCTCATGGCTCTTCATAATGTACAATGATTCATTCCATATTATTCATAGATCAAATGTCATTAAATAAAATACTTATCATAATGTACAATGATTCATTCCATATTTATATTTAGATTCATTCCATATTCATTTAAAAGAAGTCACTACTATGTATTCCACTTCTACTCTAGATAGAGAAAGTAATGAATCTTTCTTGCTTAACCATGCAACCAAAGACTCTTCTAATTAGAATTATACATTGTCCAAGTAATGACTCTTTCTTGCTTAAACATGCAACCAAATACTCTTCTAAGTATAATTATACATTTTCCACTTGTACTTTTCATGTCATCCACACAAGCCTAGTTGAATCTCTCTTTGTGTTCAATGTAAATTTCTCACCTTTTGGTTACTATAGTCTATTGTTTGTAGTCTCTTTAACTTGTATCTTAATATCTATCTATTGGTAATAGATGACTATATTATATTGAAATATTCCAACTAATGTAAATTCCAAAATTATATCTAGTCTAAACCTTGTTATGTATATCGAGCTTCCTATCATATAGATGTAAAGGTTATGATCAACGTCACCTCATTCATCATCCATCATCTGCACATAAATTGCATCTAATTGATTTGATAAAAACACATTAGCTAATAAACAAACCATTGAAACCAAAAGCGATTTGATAGTTCTATATGCAGAGTTTGTAAAGGGCCAGGTAGCTTTTGGATCTCATATTTTAAGAAAGGTGACATATCCAGTAAATACCCCTATAGTCAATCTATGGAATAGATCTAAATAGAAGTTTTTCATTTTCATATCCATGGCCTCAAACAATGAGAGAGAAAAAACCTTTTATATTCAACATGTAAAACACAAATTAGCCATAAAATTTTCCCATTGAAACCATAACTAATTAGTTATTAGACTACATATCTTCATATAGAACTTGCAAATAGTATGGTGGAAATGTGGATCTCATGACTCTTCATAATGTACAATGATTCATTCCATATTATTCATAGATCAAATTTCATTAAATGCAAGATTTATCATAATGTACAATGATTCATTCCATATTCATTTTTAGATTCATTCCATATTCATTTAAAAGAAGTAACTACTATGTATTCCACTTCTAATCTAGATAGAGAAAGTAATGACTCTTTCTTGCTTAACCATGCAATCAAAGACTCTTCTAAGTAGAATTATACATTGTCCAAGTAATGACTCTTTCTTGCTTAAACATGCAACCAAAGACTCTTCTAAGTAGAATTATACATTTTCCACTTGTACTTTTCATGTCATCCACACAAGCCTAGTTGAATCTCTCTATGTTGTCAATGTAAATTTCTCACTTTTTGGGTACTATAGTCCATTTTTTGTAGTCTCTTTCACTTGTATCTTAATATCTGTTTGTTGGTAATAGATGACTATTATATTGAAATATTTCAACTAATATAAATTCCAAAATTGTATCTAGTCTAAACCTTGTTATGTATATCAAGCTTCCTATCATATATATGTAAAGGTTATGATCAACATCACCTCATTCATCATCCATCATCTTATCAAATTGATTTGATAAAAACACATTAGCCAATAAACAAACCATTGAAACCAAAAGTGATTTGATAGTTATATAGGCAGAGTTTGTAAAGGGCCAGGTAGCCTTTGGATCTCATATTTTATGAAAGGTGACATATCCAGTAAATTCCCCTACAGTCAATCTCTGGAATAGATCTAAATAGAAGTTTCTCATTTTCATATCCATGGTCTCAAAAAATGAGAGAGAAAAAAACTTTATATTCAACATTTAAAACACAAATTAGCCATAAAATTTTCCCATTGAAACCAAAAGTGATTTGATACAAAACATAGGTTTTAACCTAAGAGTAAATTCCCCTACAACCAATCAATCTCTGGAAAAGTTTTAAATATAGAATTTTTTCATTTTCATATCCATGGTCTCAAACAATGAGAGAGAAAAAAACCTTTTATATTCAACATGTAAAACAAAAATTAGCCATAAGAGTTTCCCATTGAAACCAAAAGTGATTTGATACAAAACATAGGTTTTAAACTAAGAGTAAATGCTCCTACTGTCAATCTCTGGAATAGTTTTAAATAGAACTTTTCCATTTTCATATCCAGGTCTCAAACAATGAGAGAGAAAAAACCTTTTATATTCAACATGTAAAACACAAATTAGCCATAAACATTTCCCATTGAAACCGAAAGTGATTTGATACAAAACATAGGTTTTAACCTAAGAGTAAATGCCCCTACAATAAATCAATCTCTGGAAAAGTTTTAAATATAGAAGTTTTTCATATTCATATCCATGGTCTCAAACAATGAGAGAAAAAACCTTTTATATTCAATGTATGTAAAACACAAATTAGCCACATCTGGAATAGTTTTAAATATAGAAGTTTTTCATTTTCATATCCATGGTCTCAAACAATGAGAGAAAAAACATTTTATATTCAATTTATGTAAAACAAAAATTAGCCACATCTCTAGAATAGATCTAAATAGAAGTTTTTCATTTTCATATCCATGGTCTCTAACAATGAGAGAGAGAAAAAAACCTTTTATATTCAACATGTAAAACACAAATTAGCCATAAAAGTTTCCCATTGAAACCATAAGTGATTTGATACAAAACATAGGTTTTAACCTAAGAGTAAATGCCCCTACATATAGAAGTTTTTCATTTTCATATCCATGGTCTCAAACAATGAGAGAAAAAACCTTTTATATTCAATGTATGTAAAACACAAATTAGCCATATCTCTAGAATAGATCTAAATAGAAGTTTTCCATTTTCATATCCATGGTCTCAAACAATGAGAGAGAAAAAAACCTTTTATATTCAACATGTAAAACACAAATTAGCCATAAAAGTTTCCCATTGAAACCAAAAGTGATTTGATACAAAACATAGGTTTTAAACTAAGAGTAAATGCCCCTACCGTCAATCTCTGTAATAGTTTTAAATAGAAGTTTTTCATTTTCATGTAAAAAAAAATTATCCATAGAAGTTTCCCATTGAAACCATAAGTGATTTGATACAAAAGATAGGTTTTAACATAGGTTTTAACCTAAGAGTCAATGTATGTAAAACACAAATTAGCCATAGCTCTAGAGAATCTAGATCTAAATAGAAGTTTTTCATTTTCATATCCATGGTCTCAAACAATGAGAGCAATTTTTTTTTTTTTATATTCAACATGTAAAACAAAAATTAGCCATAAAATTTTCCCATTGAAACCAAAAGTGATTTGATACAAAACATATAGGTTTTAAAACCTAATATAGTAAATGCCCCTACATTCAATCTTTAGAATAGATTTAATTAGAAGTTTTTTATTTTCATATCCATGGTAGTTCTATAGGCAGAGTCTATAAAGGGCTAGGTAGCCTCTAGATCTCATCTTTTATGAAAGGTGACATATCTAGTAAATTCCCCTACAGTCAATCTTTGGAATATATCTAAATGCCCCTACAGTCAACATGTATATAGTATTTAGAAGCAAAAAGTAATTTGATACAAAGCATAGGTTTAACCAAGTATATAGCTTTTCATTTTCATATCCATGGTATCAAACAATGAGAGAGAAAAAACCTTTTATATTCAACATGTAAAACACAAATTAGCCATAAAAGTTTCCCATTGAAACCAAAAGTGATTTGATACAAAACATATAGGTTTTAAAACCTAATATAGTAAATGCCCCTGCATTCAATCTTTAGAATAGATCTAATTAGAAGTTTTTCATTTTCATATCCATGGTAGTTCTATAGGTAGAGTATGTAAAGGGCCAGGTAGCCTCTGGATCTCATCTTTTATGAAAGGTGACATATATAGTAAATTCCCCTACAGTCAATCTCTGGAATAGATCTAAATGCCCCTACAGTAAATTCCCCTACAGTCAACATGTATATAGTATTTAGAAACAAAAAGTAATTTGATACAAAACATAGGTTTTAACCAAGTATATAGTTTTCATTTTCATATCCATGGTCTTAAACAATGAGAGAGAAAAAACCTTTTATATTCAACATGTAAAACACAAATTAGCCATAAAATTTTCCCATTGAAACCAAAAGTGATTTGATACAAAGCATAGGTTTTAACCTAATCTAGTAAATTTCCCTACATCCAATCTTTAGAATAGATTTAATTAGAAGTTTTTCATTTTCATATCCATGGTACTTCTATAGGAAAAGTCTATAAAGGGCTAGGTAGCCTCTGGATATCATCTTTTATAAAAGGTGACATATCTATTAAATGCCCCTACAGTCAATCTTTGGAATAGATCTAAATGCCTCTACAGAAAATGCCCCTATAGTCAACATGTATATGGTATTTAGAAACAAAAATTAATTTGATACAAAACATAGGTTTAACCAAGTATATTTTTTTTCATTTTCATATCCATGGTCTCAAACAATGAGAAAGAAAAAACCTTTTATATTCAACATGTAAAACACAAATTAGCCATAAAAGTGAAACCAAAAGTGATATGATACAAAACATAGGTTTTAACCTAATCTAGTAAATGCCCCTACATTCAACCTTTAGAATAGATCTAATTAGAAGTTTTTCATTTTCATATCCATGGTAGTTCTATAGGCAGAGTCTGTAAAGGGCCAGGTAGCCTCTGAATCTCATATTTTATGAAAGGTGACATATCTAGTAAATGCTCATACAGTCAATCTCTGGAATAGATCTAAATGCCCCTACAATAAACATGTATATAGTATTTAGAAACAAAAAGTAATTTGATACAAAACATAGGTTTAACCAAGTATATAGTTTTTCATTTTCATATCCATGGTCTCAAACAATGAGAAAGAAAAAACCTTTTATATTCAACATGTAAAACACAAATTAGCCATAAAAGTGAAACCAAAAGTGATATGATACAAAACATAGGTTTTAACCTAATCTAGTAAACTCCCCTACATTCAATCTTTAGAATAGATCTAATTAGAATTTTTTCATTTTCATATTCATGGTAGTTCTATAGGTAGAGTCTGTAAAGGGCCATGTAGCCTCTAGATCTCATCTTTTATGAAAGGTGACATATCTAGTAAATGCCCCTATAGTCAATCTCTGGAATAGATATAAATGCCCCTACAGTAAATGCCCCTACAATCAACATGTATATATTATTTAGAAACAAAAAGTAATTTGATACAAAACATAGGTTTTAACCAAGTATATAGTTTTTCATTTTCATATCCATGGTCTCAAACAATGAGAGAGAAAAAACCTTTTATATTCAACATGTAAAATACAAATTAGCCATAAAAGTTTCCCATTGAAACCAAAAGTGATTTGATACAAAACATAGGTTTTAACCTAATAGTAAATGCCCCTACATTCAATCTCTAGAATAGATCTAATTAGAAGTTTTTCATTTTCATATCCATGGTAGTTCTATAGGCAGAGTCTGTAAAGGGCCAGGTAGCCTCTGGATCTCATCTTTTATGAAAGGTGACATATCTAGTAAATGTCCCTACAGTCAATCTCTGGAATAGATCTAAATATAAGTTTTTCATTTCTCCCATGCATTTGCAATAAATGTCAATTTAATATATATATTTTTATTGAATTTGTTTTTTTTTAGGGATAAGAAAACCATTAAATATGGTTGAAAAATGGAAATTATGCATAGAATTTTCTTGCTATCCCAATCTAGGGAATGCAGTGATTACATATGTGCTTTCCAATATTGCGACTAGCAAAGTCGTCCAAAGGAAAATGAATATACCGGGAAGAACAACAAACAACGAGGCATATTATATTGGATTGATAGAAGGCTTGGGAACAACGATGGAGTATGGATCAAATGGAATTGTAGTTTTCACCAATTATGAACTTGTGTGCAACCAGATGAATGGCGTGTGCCAAGTTAAGAAGGAGAGGCTAAAAGAACTGCATGGAATAGCAAACAATATTGTTAGCCAATTTCAATTTTTTAGTATAAGGCATTGTACAAATGTGAATAAGATGTCTGCTGATTTATTATGTGGGGCAATGCAAATTCAGGATTCATCTATCAAAGATGAATTAATATATGAATAAGAATTATACGGGGCAATGCCAATGTCAATGCAAGATTCATCTCTCAAAGATGAATTAGTTTTGAAACACTCTTCTTCAAAAATTCAAGATTCATCTCTCAAAGATGAATTAAATGAATTAGTTTTGAAACACTCTTCTTCAAAAATTCAAGATTCATCTCTCAAAGATGAATTAGTGTTGAGACGCTCTCCTTCAAAATTTATTCATCGACATTGTAACAAATCTTGGATATGTGTGTGTTGTGTACTTATAAATGTGTATTTTTTAATGACCATGTGCTTTTTTCAATTATATACCAAGTGTGCTCCCACCACACCATGTAAAGTGCAACTTGGTGAACTTCACAATTGATGAACATTGTAACATATCTTGGATATGTGTGTGTTGTGTACTTAGACATCTGTCTTTTTTAATGACCATGTTCTTTTTTCAATTATATACCAAGTGTGCTCCCACCACACCATGTAAAGCGCAACTTGGTGAACTTCACAATTGATGGACATTGTAACATATATTGGATATGTTTGTGTTGTGTACTTATAAATGTGTCTTTTTTAATGACCATGTGCTTTTTTCAATTATATACCAAGTGTGCTCCCACCACACCATGTAAAGCGCAACTTGGTGAACTTCACAATTGATGGACATTGTAACATATCTTGGATATGTGTGTGTTGTGTACTTATAAATGTGTCTTTTTTAATGACCATGCGCTTTTTTCAATTATATACCAAGTGTGCTCCCACCACACCATGTAAAGCGCAACTTGGTGAACTTCAAAATTGATGGAAATTGTAACATATCTTGGATATGTGTGTGTTGTGTAATTATAAATGTGTCTTTTTTAATGACCATGCACTTTTTTCAAATATATACCAAGTGTGCTCCCACCACACCATGTAAAGCGCAACTTGGTGAACTTCACATTTGCAACAAGTGGTGAACTTCACATTTTTATGAAATTAAAATGCGGGGACTTCAACAAATTTTTGTTTAAATGGAGTTTCACTTCTTTTTTAATGACAATGTGTTTTTTTCAATTTTATACCAAGTGTGCTCCCACCATGTAAAACAAAATTTGGTGAACTTATCATTTTTATAACTTTTTTTTTCTTAAATTGAGTTTCACACATCAGTTAGTGTTTTGAAAGTTTTGTTTTACATATTTTGTTTACACTAAATTACATTAATTTTCATGTAAAACACAATTTGGTGAACTTATCATTTTTATAACTTTTTTTTTCTTAAATTGAGCTCACACATCAATTAGTGCTTTGAAAGTTGTGTTTTACATAATTTTTTTACACTAAATTACATTAATTTTCATGTAAAACACAATTTGGTGAACTTATCATTTTTATAACTTTTTTTTGCTTAAATTGAGTTTCACAAATCAATTAGTGTTTTGAAAGTTGTGTTTTACATAATTTGTTTACACTAAATTAAAAAAATTAATTTTCTGAACTTTATCTTGAATTTAATTTAAATTAGTTATTTAAAAAATTAATTCTAAATGTCCACCATAGATATATATATCATAGAGGATGAATGACGAAGATCAACAGAATCCCATATCTCTACGAGAGGGGAGGATCGGGATCGAGGGTTGTTCATGGTAAATTTAAATATAATCTTAAATCTCCATACATGTGTGTACATATGGAATTGATTTTTTTATCAACTTGTGAGTTAAATTAGTTGTTAATAAGTTTCATTTTTTATTTTTTGGGAGCTAATAAGAAGATAAGGGTCTCTACTCCAGCCATGGATGCCCATGTTTCACCCAGTGGTGGTATGGTTTTAACACAATTTAATCAATGAATATGTACACATGTATTTATATGTATGCATGTATTTTTCAATTGATTATAAATTCGTATTTGTTTATGAAGCTTGTCAATCCTCTCGAGAGGTTGGTGGTGGTTCAAATCCCCTTATAGGGCCATCAATGAGTGGTAGCAGGTTGCGTGAAGGGGGTGATATTTATTCTCACGGAGGCCAATCAATGGTTGGTGGTGCTGGTTCTCAATAGGGTCATTCTGGTTCTGGTTCTCAACAGGTTCGTTCTAGGTCTCAACAGTTTCAGGGTGAAGAAGATGCCAACCAACCATGTTGAGGTTTCCATCAATTTCAATATTTTTTTCATTGAATTTGTACAAATTTGTTTACATGTTTTTTTTCTAATATACAAAATTTCATATATATTGATGCAGAGGCTGAAAATGTTCCAAATATTGGTCAATAGACACAGGGCAAAACGCTACATTCAAGAAGAAAGTTGTCTACTCACCACAACTTATCCGGCCGACATTTCTGATATACCATGGGAAAGAAACATGGCGCAATGCACCTTAAAAAGGTGTCAACATCTTCATGCAAAATTTTGGAGAGATCTCGTGGCTTTGACTCTACCTACTAAGAGTCGACAAAGCCTCCAAATAGTTACACATTCATTGAGCGAAATTTTGAATGTGTACAAAAATCTTGGGCCAACAACTGATACATTCGTAGAAGTGATGAGAAAGAGAAATGAAATAGTAATGGGTCTTGATAATTGGGAGGATGTAAAACAAAGGGTTACAAAATATATGGCGAAGTCAATGTTTAATTTCAAGGAATGGCCAAAAATAAAAATGTTGAAGGTGCAATATTTCAAGCACCCAAATATAGCTCACTATTTGTATGATAGACACCTTGCGGCCTATGGAAGGCTCCCATGGAACAACGCGGTTCCTGTTTATTTTTCACAATTGTTTTACGCAAAAAAAAAATTGAATATGAAACTCAACTACAATGACCTTCCATCAGAATTTTTTGGTCCGGGGAAAGGTCGATTGTATGATCGTAACGGCGCTAAGCGAGATGTGGAGTTTCCTCGCCCTAAGATGCCATTGGTGAGTTGACATTTTCGGGTCGAAACTATGCGGTCATAGATGGATGTGACTTCTCAAATAAGTCGAGAAGCAAGGGATGTCATGATCGACAATGTTTACAGCAGATTGGGTGGAGTCGATGTTTGTCTAAATTTACAAAGAGCACGTGAAAATGCACGTGCCAATTTTGTGTATTATACAGATGAAGAGATTGACAACATGAATGTTGAAGATCTCTGAATATATGCAAAGAATTGTCGCAATGGTTTTCAAGACCTAATTCTCCATGAGGAAGAGGGCACGGGAACGGTATGTGTTAATGACCTTAGGGTTCAATTATTTTAACACATACATGTGTACAATTTGTAATAAATACATGTGTATGTACATGTATACATTTATTTGTATGTACATTAATCTAACAAAAATGTATCATTATATGTTAAAACACCATTTGTAGTTGTCATGCATGATGAATGATGAAAATGTTAATATCACGTTCGGGACCTCTGGTTAAAACAATGCAGATGGGTCTCACCATCAAGATATGTTGAAAAATGTAAGTGTTTTTTAAGTTATATTTTTAAAATAAATAATTGTGCACACATGTACATGTATGTATATATATAATGATAAAATGTTTTAATAGATTTCGATTCCGTCCGATGTTTTTGGGATGGCGGTACCTTCTTCGTCCTTGGGAGATGTACCTTCTACTTCCTTAGGAGATGTGCCACATCCACAACAAGTATGGAAAATTTTTCACTTTTAAAATTTATGTTTAAGTTATATATATATATATATATATATATATATATATATATATATTCCACCTCAAAAAGTTCCATTAAAAATTGAGATATATATATCTATATCTTGAGTTATTTTAAATTTTTTGAATTTTAGGTTCTTGGAGATTTTCATTTGGAGCCTCTCTTAGGAGATGTCCCAAATTCACCTGCAGAAGTATTCAATTTTTCACTTATATATATATATATATATATATATATATATATATATGTGTGTGTGTGTGTGTGTGTGTTCTTTTAATTTAGTTATAATTTATAAATTGAAGTTTATTTAAGTTTTATTATAAATTGAGATCTTGATCTTGAGTTATTTTATACTTTTAAAATTTTGAATTTTAGGTTTCTATAGAAGATTTCTTTAATCCACGGACTCTAGCGACGGAGATAGGAACATCCACACCATTTCAACCATTTGAATAATCTGTCTAACTTTTCTTTTTAATATTATTGAAAATAAGTTTATATATGTACACGTGCATTTTCTTCTGAAATATATATATATATATATATATATTGTACAATTTACTGTTGGAGATGTTCCCATGGGGGAACCTGTAGTAGGTGAACCAATGGAGAGGGAACCTCATGAGGTATTGCATGATTTTTTTTTATATTTTGTTTTTTACATGAAGTTTTATATATATTCTCACTCATTTTTAAAACATAAAATTTTAATGTTTGTACATATGCATTGTGTACAGGCTTCCCATGCTTCGCATGATAGTGCGTGGATTGAGACTCTAATAGGAAATACACTACATCCATCTCTATTTGATGGACATGATTTGTAGATTTGATTTCAAGATTAAGATAGTCTTAAATTTACTTTTTTATATATTATCTAGATGGATTGTCATATATATATATATATAACTTGATACTTGATACTTGTGAGATCTGTAACAATTTTTGGACATATTTTATTACAGTGTTAATATAATTTGTTTTGTTCCAAAAAGTTAAGTTTTGGAAGGTTTTAGTACTTTTGTCATGTGAATGTGAAGTAATGTTGTTATATAATTTGTTTGGTTTTTAAAATTTTAAGTTTTGGATAATTGAAATACTAGTAATGTTGTCATCTAGAAAGTAATGTTTTGCTTCTGAACTACATTTGGCATGTTATGTAATGATGTGTTATAATTTGTTTTGTTTTTAAAATTGCTTGAAGTAAATTTGGCATGTGAAGTAATGTTGTGATCTATAATTTTTTTTATTTTTTTTAATTAAAAGTTAAGTTTTGGATGGTTTCATTCTACATTTGGCATGTGATATAATGTTAAATGATTTTTTTAGATAGTTGAACTATAAATGGCATGGCATGTGAAGTAATGTTACATGATATAATCAAAAAGTTTTTAAAACTCAAGTTTTGGATGGTTTCAATCTACATTTGGCATGTGATATTTAATGTTAAATGTTTCTATTGGATAGTTGAACTATAATTGGCATGGCATGTGAAGTAATGTTACATGATATAATCAAAAAGTTTTTAAAACTAATGTTTTGGATGGTTTCAATCTACATTTGGCATGTGATATTTAATGTTAAATGCTTAATGTGTTTATTGGATAGTTGAACTATAATTGGCATGGCATGTGAAGTAATGTTACATGATATAATCAAAAAATTTTTAAAACTCAAGTTTTGGATGGTTTCAATGTACATCTAGCATGTGATATTTAATGTTAAATGTTTAATGCTTTTATTGGGTAGTTGAACTGTAATTGGCATGGCATGTGAAGTAATGTTACATGATATATATCAAAAAGTTTGTAAAAATCAAGTTTTGGATGGTTTCTATCTACATTTGGCATGTGATAATTAATGTTAAATGTTTTTATTGGATAGTCAAGAACTACAATTGGCATGGCATGTGAAGTAATATGTGCATGTGAAGTAATGTTGTGATCTATAATTTTTTGTTAAATTAATGGTTAAGTTTTGGATGGTTTAAATCTACATTTGGCATGTGATATAATGTTAAATGTTTTTATTGGATAGTTGAACTATAATTGGCATGGAATGTGAAGTAATGTGACATGATATATATCAAAAAGTTTTTAAAACTCAAGTTTTGGATGGTTTCGTGAAGTAAGATGTGCATGTGAAGTAATGTTGTGATATATAATTTTGGATGGTTTCAATCTACATTTGGCATGTGATATAATGTTAAATGTTTTTATTGGATAGTTGAACTATAATTGGCATGGCATGTGAAGTAATGTTGCACGATATATAATCTAAAACTTTTTAAAACTTAAGTTTTGGATGGTTTCAATCTACATTTTGCACATGTGATATAATGTTAAATGTTTTTATTGGATAGTTGAACTATAATTGGCATGGCATGTGAAGTAATGTTGCACGATATATAATCAAAAAAATTTTAAAACTTAAGTTTTGGATGGTTTCAATCTACATTTGGCACATGTGATATAATGTTTTAATGTTTTTATTGGATAGTTGAACTACAATTGGATGGCATGTCAAGTAATGTTGTGATGTAATCAAAAAAAAATTAAAACCCAAGTTTTGGATGGTTGAAGTACATTAATCATGTGAACTAATGTTGTGATATAATAAAAAAGTTTTTAAATTAAGTTTTAGATATTATTTCAAACTACATTTGGCATGTGATATAATGTTAAATGTTTAATGTTTTTATTGGATAGCTTAACTACAATTGGCATGACATGTGAAGTAATTTGTTTTGATATAATCAAAAAGTTTTTAAAATTCAAGTTTTAGACATGGTTGAAGTACATTTGGTAAGTTTTTAAAAAAAAATTCACTCAAAAAATAGTATGTAGTAAGAAAAATTTTCATCAATGCACATAGAACATATTCGACCATTGGACAGACAAATTTTGTACTAGATTTTCAATTAGGAATAGAGATGTGGGTCAAATCCCACCAAAAGTCGAAGAAGTGCTCCGAGTCTCTTGTCTGAAAGGAATCTTCGTACAAAATTATACTGCAGATAATTTATTTACATTGTGGATACTTTTTACCAAAAAATCCCACAAGAAAAATTGTGTGCATTGAGTTCGTGTATATATCCAGTACATGCAACATTTTTCATCAATGCACATAGAAAAAACATTTTTAGTTAATTTCATTCTAGAACATATATATTGAGTACGTGAAACATTTTTCATCAATGCACATAGTAAAACTACTTGAACAGTTAATTGCATTCTAGAACATATATATATATATATATGTATGCAACATTTTTCATCAATGCATGTATAAGAAAGCTATTGGCAGTTGATACTAGAGTGTGCATATACCAAAACAATTTGGACATGTGAAAACACTTGCACAGATAACATAACAAGGAAACTCAATTTTTAATTGAGTACTAGAAGTTCTAGAACATATAATCCAAAGAGAATAAATTTTTGGGCAGTTCAATCAAAAAAATTCCAATGGAATGCCATCTTCAATAATCCGTTCATGATCGGATTTTGACATTTTCCATTTCTTAATATTCGTTTTTTTCTTTGATTGAACCTCGATCAACTTTATGCGTGCTGCACACACCAAGTGACTATATTGACAACTTATGAGATCAAGTTCATAGTCTTCAAAGTAAACAAAATTCCCACTTTGATTAGTTTGTCTGAAAAATAACCTTTCAGTATAATACATCCTATTTCATATGGAAATCCGTGATCATTATAGTCTTCTAATAATTTCATTTTTCGTTCAGTGCAACGCATCAAATAATACTTCACATTTTCATCGTTGTCAGTAAGTGCAATTACAGCAAAAACATCTCCTGCACAATAAAACAAACTTGACAAAATTATACATACTCAAATTTATTTATAGATCTTTATCATTAGAAAGCAATTCAAATGTTACCTTCTCTAACAAGATTAGAAACTCGATCACCATCGGATGATATTGTAGTCTCCTCTGATTCCATTTCTTCAAACATTGCAACGGACATTTTTCCCTTTGGATTTAGCTCTGTATGTTTCCAATCTTTTACATACATTTTGTTTTCACAAACGTCATTGGATTTTGTGTTGTCTATGCAAACAGGACAAAAACAAGAATATTTTCTTGTATCCAATGCAAACACATTTATGGACGACTTTGTTTTAATTAAATGCAATTTTTGAGTCCCTTTTATTGTTTCAACGTCATTTCCAATTGATCTATCTACGTCTTCGATCCCAATATGCCAAAAAAACCTTTATATGGAAAATTTAAAGAAGAATGTAAATATGATATCAAAATACAATCAAAGATAATCATTGTGATAAATGTACATTGTTTATTTAATTAGATATTCAATAAAAATAAAATTGAATGTACCTTCGCACTTCCCTTGATCGGTTAGTCTCATGGCTTAGAGCAGCGATGCACCATTGCACACCTTCTTTCGCGTCCACAAGTTGGCTTGCAAAGGGGTTCATTTGATATCTTCGAAGTGCTTGTTTTATGCATGCCCATGCACCATCTAGTTCTCCTTTTCCATGGCTAGTCTCAAATAAATTCCAACAATGTTTAATGCAGGTTTTCTTATGAAGACAACACAACCAAAAGAATGATCGTGCATATTTGAATTGTCCTGCGCATCCGTCTGACCATATCCAATTTTCATTGAATGTTATTCCACGATTTTTCAAGGAATCATAAATTTTTCCAAAACAATGTTGTATAGAATATGTATCATGTGTACGATCGTCACTGATATAAAAGTGATATTCTTTAATAATATGTCGATTTTCACTGGTGCTTTCTATATGATTGACGTTTTGTTTAGCATGTCTACATAGAATATGGATGAGCATGGAGACTTGGTCAAAATGATTGTATTCACTCTGAATTTCTTTTTGTGGAACAAATGTGTAGTTTTCTACAAAATAAATTACTGACAAAATGGTCTGTTGTTGACCCTAGAGACAGCCTTGAGTTGTGAAAGACTAGTGCCTAGGACATCTTATATAGAAAGGAGCATGTGATATAACATGGGGAGTTATCAACAAAAGGCTCTCATGCTATCTCCTGTAAAAAGGGAGGTTAACTTGAATGGGACCAAAACCTTCAGAAAAGGGACGCAGGGAAAGCAATACTGCAGAGGCAAGGTGTGGAATTCTAATACGAATGCATCAGACAATTTAGAGGCAGCTTACTGCAAAGAGGGCCAATTCGAAAATACCTCACAAAAATAAATAATCAGAAGGTGATTACTGCGTATGAAAGATTGAGATAAACTAACTGTCATTGAGATGATATCCAGATACACAATATCAGCATGTAATAGGCTTACCAATTTAAGAATCCATACATGACAATAGCGTTTTAAAAATAACCTCCCAAAGAAGCCAATATAGCAGAAATATGGTTGAAGTGAAAAGTGAAATAGTATATCATGCCTGAGCCATATTTAAAGTGCTTGAATAGTTCAAGCATGGGTATCAACTAGGATAAATCCATGCCAAAAACCAGTGAGCCACTCGCATTCTAGAACATGATACAAGAAAGGCGGATGAAATGAAATGAACAATTAAACTAACACATAAAGGGAGAAGTTACAAACTATGAGACACCAAAGACCAGAATCCTCATTAAAGATGGAACTCCTCCTTACTGAAACCCAGCGGGCTCTGAGCATTAATATAAAAGTTCGAAAAAAATGCATACAAATTCTCTTACTGCCCAATTTTCTGAAAATCTGGAACCCTTGATAATCCATTCCTAGGGGTTTTTATAAGAGAAAAACTCCTCACGGGAGTGGGTGGTGAACATTAAATTGATTCATTAAGATGGCATGGAGGAAGCGTCCACGCCCATACTGCTCAATAACCTTGCGTTGTACTTTGTAGTCTGGTTCAGAGATTTCTGTCAAGCCGAGATTGACCTCGGATGTGTTTTTTGAGTCCTTTCTGGTTGTAAAGCTCTCTGTTCAGCCTTCTGGAATAAATGAACTCGGTAGAAAATCTACAAGGCCTCCATGCTTCAAAACTGCTAACTGACAGACGTAGAAACTTCAGTCAGTGTGTCCATCTGTTTAAGGGCTCGAGGAGGCATGGAGGCTTTAATGAGAAGATGTACTGCCTGGAGAAAAACGTCCCACAGATATTCAAACGTAGATATGGATGTTGCGTGTGCTCTTTGGGTCTTCAAAATGCGTCTTTTATCCTTTGAATAGGGGATTAGGCTCTAAATATTCAATTAACAAGCCCAAATCCCTTGAATCTGTTTCTGTTGTTTCACTTGGCCGTTGCTATTATGGTCTCCCTGCACTTTCAATCACAGTGGCTTTAATTATGGAAAACCAAGTGAATTTATCACTCCTGTGAACCTTGCACAATTCGATAAACTCATTAAGAAATCCAAGGAGTGGCAGAAGGAATGCTGTGAAGGCTTGCGAAGCGGTGGTGGCAATGGTGGAGAATGGGCGGAGAAAAATATTTAGCTTGAACCATAAGGTTTGAACAAGGAAAATGCGCGAAAACATATGAACGGGCTTGTATGGTGGGACCCGGCTAAGGGGGAGGCAATTTACTATGAGCCATTGGATCTCAGGAGGAGATCAATGGCGAGGATTAAAGGATGAATTTTTGGGAAGATCCGATGGAAGAAACATGGTACAAGATGCGATGCAACATGGGTTGTTGATCTCGCTTGAACGGACAATCATGATTGGATCGGAGAATCGCAATCGGGGGAGGCGGAGGGTGACACACTTAAAATTTGCGATTGGCGATGGCACGATTAAGTGTTGGTCGTTGGATCTGGAGTCAGATTGACGACGAAGATTAAATCAGCTGGGACGAAGGTTGGTATGATGAGTGGAAGGAGATGAGATCTGGGCCGTTGGATCTTGATATATCAATGACGGAGATCAAATTGGGGATCGCAATCGCAAAGGGCGGAGGGTGGCACCGTTAAGAACTTGCGATTGCGAAGGAGCGATTAAACGCCAGCCGTCAAATTTGGCGGGGAGATCGACGGTTCAAAAAATGATCATAGGGGCGAAAGGGGAGGAGCGACGGGCGCGATGCGATTAACGTCGGGCCGTTGGATCCCGAGAGATCAACGGCTCAGATCGCGGCGAGGTTCTATGGAACCATACTACAATCGCATCAGAAGTTTTTCGTATAACACAGATATGCGCCTCCCGAAAGCTCTGATTGTGATTAGTGCCCAAGCCTTAGCGCTTGGTCTTAGAGCTCGGGCATATGGAGGGGAAGTGGTCAAGGGGCTGGGTCGAAAGAGGCTAAGCCTTATATATGAATAATATGGGTTTTTGGCTCGATTTCAATACAATTTAAAACCAAAAAGGGATAACAATAGAGGGAAAAAGGGGCTATTTGGCCAAACAAAGTGTATTTGTGGGGTTTAAAGAGGAATTGAATGATCAATGAGGGATTAATGACGAACTAGGAGAGGGGAAAAATGGTGTTGAAACTAAGGATTAATGGGAATAAAACAAAGGAAATGGAGGCCTTTTGGGCATTTTTCTTCATAGAAACAGAGAGGTTTTCTTAATTGGAAACAGCAGTGAGATTCATCAAAGGACAAAGGGAATAAAGGGGCTTCAAGGATGATGTGTTTTCCGCAGGAATGTGCTCCTTGAAAGCTCAGAGACAGTTTTACCCCCTCTTTGCTTGTCAAAAATTAATAGGGGGCTAACGTGATCAACATTGGCTCCACCTGGGGACGGCATGTTCATCCTTGGGCGTGTTGAGAACTTCGTAGACCACCTGTTAATCTTCCATGTGGACACCACTCTTCAACACTTCTACTTTTCTCTTCATGATTCATCACTATACCCACATTATTCAAACAAAGATGAAAACATAAAACTCATGTACAGTATAATACATCAGGTTATCTCTGTCTGAATCAAAATTGGAAGTAAGGTTTGAGGAACTGACCATTTACAGGGGCATCGAACAAGTCTCCCTGTAAATTTTCCAACCTAAAAGTGTTGTTGCCCCCTTGTTCCACGATTTTAAAAGGGTCGAACCAGAGTGGGTCAAATTTACCATGTTTCCCCTTTTCAGCTCTTCGGATATCCCATATGAGCACTAAATCCCCAATCTGCAACTTCTTGTCCTTGGCATGGTGATAAAAAAGGTCTTTCATCTTCTCTTGATATTCAGTTAGCCTTTTACTTATCTAGTTCCATGTTTCTTCCAACTCCACCAGCTGATTTATTCTCTTGGTCACATCATCGGGCTCTTCTTGACTTTCTTGCATGAATCGGGCTACGGGTAAGGCTAACTGTATAGGGAATACTGCTACCCTCCCATATACTAATTCATATGGGGACTTCCCAGTTGCTCTCTTGTTGGTAATCCTATTTTCCCACAGAGCGAATTTCAACTGGGAATCCCAATTTTTCTGATTTTCGTTGATAGCCTTCTTTAGTGCCCTCACCAGGGTTTTATTTGAAGACTCTGCCAAGCCATTTCCTTGTGGGTAATAGGCTGTAGAGTGACTTAGTGCAATGTTATACTACTGGCATAAGCTCACAAAATTTGCAGACTTGAAGGCCTGGGTGTTGTCGATCACTATCTTGGTAGAGCAGCCAAACCTGGATATGATGTTTTCTTCCATGAATTTTATTATCACAGCATCGGTTGCAATCCTCGCAGGTATAACTTCCACCCACTTTGTGAAATAATCTGTGGCATTTAAAATCCACTTATGCTGACCACTCGACGGAGGATGTATTTCACTGATAAATTCAATTCCCATTGCCGGAATCGTTCGTCCATGTGAACAGGAATCATGGGCAGAGGTGCCAACTTTTGTCTTCCAGCAAATATTTGGCATTTCTCACAAGCTCTGACCCGGGCAAACACATCTCTAAAGAGTTTGGGCTAGTAGAAACCGGCCTTCAGGATTTTGTGAGCCATGGCCCTCCAGCTGTAATGACCCCCACAGATTCCTTCATGAAATTCAACTATTATATTCTCTACCTCATCCTCTGTGAAGCACAGGAGCAGAATACCTGAAGGATCTCGCCAGTATAGCTGGCCATTGGCGACTATGTACTTCTGTGATCTCATATTTAGTGTTCTATATTTAAATTTATCATAGCTAGGGGGGAAACTGAGTGTGAGAAGGTATTCCACTATCTCTTTGTACCACGGGCTGGTGAGGTACTTCAAATGTGTCTTCTGTGTAGCTATCTCTACTCCCTTTTGTTCTTCTTCCTCCTCGGACTCCTCAATTACTGTCATGGACATATATATACCCAACACCTGACAGTTTGATTCGGATAAAATTTTGGCTAACCCTTGCCCCTTGATCAGTTTCGTAGGATAGATGTCTAGCTCATACTCTTGTATCTTGGTGATCCACTTCCCCCTCTTTCCTTCACTATCTCCTTGGACAAGGATGTCTTTTACTGCAGCTGTAGGCACAAACGCAGTGATATGGGACTGCAAGACATAGATGTGAAATGCTTTAAGAGACTTCACCAGGGCGTATGCCTACTTTTCTAGTATGTTATATTTTAGCTCTGCGTCACGGAGCACCTGACTGAAGAAAGTGATGGGCTGTTGATACCCTTCTTCATTTTTTTGCAATAAAACTCCTACCACTGTATGAGGTGATGCAAATGAAAAGATCATGAAAGGTTTGGCATAGTCTGGTCCTACTAGCACAGGGGCCTCTGCAAAGGCATTTTTTATCCTAGAAAAGGCCTCTCGTGATTCCTGGGACCACTTTACCTCATTATTTCTCTTCAGCATGTCAGTTATATGTCTAACTATCTCAGGATAGTTAGGGATAAACCTCCTCAAAAATTTAATGCGCCCTAGGAACACCTGCACCTCCTTCTTATTTCTAGGAAGAGAAATGCCATTTATAACCTCTACCCTCTTAGGATCTATTTTTACTCCATCTTTGGTTACAATATGTCCCAAAATCTTGCCCTCTTCTAATGCAAATAATGACTTCTGTGGATTAAGAGAGAGACCGTACCTTCTGCATTTCTCAAAAGTTCTACGCAAATTCTCAATGTGCTCAATATCGCCCTTTGAAAACACAGTGATATCATTGAGGTAGGCCAACACAAAATTATCTTTCTCCCCAACAAAAGCAATGTCCATGGCCCTCTGAAAAGTAGCCCCTACGTTGATCAACCCAAAAGGCATCCTGGTGTACATAAATGTACCCCATGGTGTGGTGAAAGCAGTCTTCTTATAATCTTCTAGAAGTACAACCTCCTGATTATAACCAGAGAATCCATCCATCATTGACATCTGAGAAGCTCCTACCACTTTCTGCATGATGTGATCCATCTTAGGCAGTGGATAATTATCCTTTAAGGATGCTCGGTTCAAATTTCGGAAATCAACACATAGCCTTATTTCTCCATTCTTCTTTCAGACAGGGACTAGGTTTGCCACCCATTCGGAGTACCTTAATGGCACAATTATTTTTGCCTTCAACAGTTTCTTAATTTCTTTCTCAATAGAGGGAAGCAACAGGGGATTTATCTTTCTGAGCTTCTGCTTGTGCGGCTTCGCATCTCCTTCAGGGGAATTTCATGCTGCATGATGCTAATATCAAAATTTTTCAGGTCCTGATAGGACCATGCAAACACGTCTTTGTAAGACTGAAATACTTTCAGGTATAGCTCCTTATATTCCTCTAGGGCCTTCTTGAATAATTTCAAAATTTTGGGGTCAACATCAGTACCAAGGTTAAGGTCTTCTACCTGGTTTTCTTCTGTGAATCTGTTTGGCTACAGTGGGACATTGTTCTTGTCAAACAATCTTTCTAGAGGCACCAGCCCTCTGGGTATAAAGTTTCCCTTCAATTGCAACACTTTGTGACCTGCCATTCTTTCCTCCCATCTGTTTTCTGGAATATCTTCAGCCTCTTCTTCCTCACAAGAATCAATCTCCATATTTGAGAATTCTCCGATTGTTTCCATAAATATTTTCACTTGCTCTTCATCCTCAAAAACCTACCAGTGCTTGATGTTGTCTGGGATTGATGGCCGATAACGTACCTCGATTTCATATCTTAAGAGAGGGTTTTGAGGTGGACGGAAGGTACTGGCAGCCATTGCAAGGGAGTCCGCCATCCTATTTTGTTCCCGAGGCATGAACTAAATATTAAATGCCAAGAAAAAATTCTCCACCAGGTCCCACACTTCGTTCCTATAAGCCCTTAGCCTAGGATGATTGGTTTGGAACTGATTCTTCACTTGCCTAACCACCAGTTCTGAATCTCCTAGAACCTTCAAACTCTATATGTTCATACTCCTGGCTGTCTGTAATCCTAACAGAAGTGCTTCGTACTTGACCACATTATTAGTGGCTTCATATTCTAGCTTGAAAGACAGCGGGACCCATTTTCCAGTAGGAGAAATCAATAGTACTCCAGCCCCATTACCTTCTTTGGAGTTTGCTCCATCAAAGTGAAGTGTCCAGATTCCTACTTCACGGCTCCCTGAGGGCTAATCGGTCTTGATTTGGCAGAATTATGGTTCTTGAGCATAATCCTGGTCTTCCTCTAACATTAAACATGAGAAATCACCTTATTTACTGTATACTAGTGAATTAACCAAGTTATTAGCCTTAGTAACCATCTTGACAAATCTAGTTTCCCTATACAACCTCCTCTCCTGGCCACCAAAAACT
This sequence comes from Pinus albicaulis, assembly GCA_034641835.2. Classification (NCBI taxonomy): domain Eukaryota; kingdom Viridiplantae; phylum Streptophyta; class Pinopsida; order Pinales; family Pinaceae; genus Pinus; species Pinus albicaulis. Next base: position 808,811,084 of record CM076584.1, read on the forward strand.
GGGATAGTAGCATATGTTAAGTCCAACTTGATTGACCCACCAATTTTTGTCCCCCAGAACCTTGACAGCAACATGCCAAAGTGAGCTGGGATGTCAACCACCATGATGTCCATTACCACACTTTTTGCTGGGATTTGGGCCAAATTGACCACCAAATCCTTGATCATCCCCAGGAATTTACCTCTTTTGGAATCAAATGAATAGAGGTCCTTGTATGGCCGAGTGATTTGGAGTCCTAGTTGTTCCATGACTGACAGAGGAAACAGATTATGGGAAGCTCCCGAATCTAACATACAGTTATGTAATAGCAGGGCATGAATCACTAGATACACATAGAAAGGAGGAGTAGAAGCATCTAATTCCTCGACATGTGGGCCAAATACAACCATAGGTCTTTCTTCCTGAAGGTTCAAACTATCTGGAATATGTGCTGCTTCTGGAGGGAGCATGAAAGAGGAGACCTGGGACTGGTAGGATGGTTGCTTTAATAATTCAGTCAAGGGGACTGGGATTTTGATCTTCTCAAGCTCCTTTTGTAGACTAAAGGCAGGAGAGGACTTTTCTGTTACAACCTCCTTTGACTCTTTATTTTCGGCCAAGGGTTTGGCTTCTTTTGACTCAAACTTGGTATTAGGGGGAATGACTATTTTTGAAGAGGAAGGAATTTGATCATTATACTACAAAGGTTTGTTTAGAGGCCTCTTACCTTTGTCCGTGGCCTTTTGCATTGTTGACTCCTTCTGAGTGGCTGCTTCATTCTGGGATGGATCTTCTTCCTGATCTTGATTACGAGTTCTTTTCCTTGAAGATCTGAGATCGTATTTTCTATTGAACTGTGCTTGCATGAAATCAACAAATTGCTTACAATAGTAATCAGCCTCTAGGTCTTCTGTGCTTCTAGCCCCCTCTTCTTCTTGTAATGGGGTCTCAATTCCATCGCTTCCTTGAAGGGGAGATTCCACTTCATCATTATTTTAAAAAGAAAGGTATGCTCCCTCTTGCTCGTAAGTGGTTTCTTTGGTGGGATCCTCTACTGGACCTTCCAAGTACAGAGGGTGTGGTACCTAATATTGTTGCTCCTTTCGTTCCCTTTGCAGTAATTACAGAGGTGGTTTCCTATACTAAGGATTGTAACCTCTGTTTGGAGCATTTTGGAAATTCTTGGAGGTTGAATTCTTGGCCTCCATTTCGAGTTTGACCACTTTATTAGTAAGGTTCTTAATCATTTTTTTCATTTCTTCGATTTTGTTAGTACTAGAGTCTCTATCTTGAATAGAAGTAGACACCTCCTCCTTTCCTTTCCCTCTAGCATCTTGGTCTGGCTTACCCTTTGATTTACCAGTGGAGGTGAAATTTGCCTCCAACTCTAGTGCATCTGTTTGAGCATCGTCCAGGGTGGCAGGCTTTCTTTCCCTCAGAGAGAAACCAAAATCTGAGTCGAAAGCTAACACGAAGACAACCTTAGAAGCTGTTTGATGAGGTTTCATATCAGCAGGCAGGCTTAAATACAACTTATTAAATCTCTTGATAAATTCTGACACTCCTTCATTATGTATTTTCTTGAGTGTGTTAAACTCAGTAAGACAATGTCCATGATCCTTCTTCTCTCCCCATTTTCTGAGAAAAGTATTTTCCATTCCCTCCCAAGTGGTTATGGAACGGTCTCCTAATGTCTTAAACCACTTTCTGGCTTCGCCATCAAGATATTTCACAAACAGTCTCAAGACTACATCTAAGTGTTCCACATTAAAGTTCTCTGCAAAAGAGAAGAAGAATTTAAGATGTTTTTGAGCTTGAATCTCATTTTCCCCGTTGAATCGGGGTAAAATCTTCAGATAATCCTGTGGCATATCATTCAACACTTGAGTTAATGCAAGGGGGGCATATTTATTCAACAAGAAGCTAGGAACATTGGCCATTGGAGGAGGTGGAGGTAGTGCACGAATTTGATGTGTAAAAGGAGGAGGCGGAGGTGGAAGTGGAGTATGAATGACAATAGGAATGTATTGGACTGTAGCTTGAGGTGTTGATGGGAACAACGGTTTGTTAATAGCAGATACTTCGGTGACTTCCTTGACTTCTTCGACCTCAGGATTATGGAGAGAATCATCTCTGATTCAGACACTTCCCCGGGGTGGACTATCTAAGTAGTAGTCGGTATCTCCCACAGTGGAGGAGGACGGAAAATACTGTAAAGAAGATTCAGGGATCTCAGTATGGACCGATGGCCTTTCTTTCCTACTTCTTCTATGTATGATACTCTCTGGTTTAGACACAGAAGGTGTCTTTTGCTGAAATGTATCTGACCTCAGGTGTGGCTTACGAGGAGCCAGGTCTGCAAGAAAATTTTTCTGACAAATGAATGTGGAGTCGCCAAGGTGAGGGATCTACAACTCTCAACTCTCCATGCTCACCTATTTGGAGAGTGAATAAGGATTTTGTCGAGGCCCAGGGATTTAAATTTTCTTAACTTCGTTCCCCGTCAACGGCACCAAAAATATGTTGTTGACCCTAGAGACAGCCTTGACTTGTGAAAGACCAGTGCCTAGGACATCTTATATAGCAAGGAGCATGTGATATAACAGGGGGAGTTATCAACAAAGGGCTCTCATGCTATCTCATGTAAACAGGGAGGTTAACTTGAATGGGACCAAAACCTTCAGAAAATGGATGCAGGGAAAGAAATACTGTAGAGGCAAGGTGCGAAATTCTAATACGAATGCATCAGACAATTCAGAGGCAGCTTACTGTAAAGAGGGTCGGTTCGAAAATACCTCATATAAATAAATAATCAGAAGGTGATTACTGCATATGAAAGATTGAGATAATACTAACTGTCATTGAGATGATATCCAAATACACAATATCACCATGTAATGGGCTTACCAACTTAAGAATCCATACATGACAATAGTGTTTTAAAAATAAACTCCCAAAGAAACCAATATAGCAGAAATATGGTTGAAGTGAAAAGTGAAACAGTATATCATGCCTGAGCCATATTTAAATCGCTTGACTAGTTCAAGCATGGGTATCAACTAGGATAAATCCATGCCAAAAACCAGTGATCCACTCGCATTCTAGAACATGATACAAGAAAGGCGGATGAAACGAAATGAACAGTTAAACTAACACATAAAGGGAGAAGTTACAAATTGTGAGACACCAAAGACCAGAATCCTCATTAAAGATGGAACTCCTCCTTACTGAAACCCAACGGGCTCTGTGCATTCATATAAAAGTTCGACAAAAATGCATACAAAATTCTCTTACTGCCTAATTTTCTGAAAATCTGGAACCCTTGATAATCAGTTCCTGGGGGTTTTTATAGGAGAAAAACTCCTCACAGGAGTGGATGGTGAAAATTAAATTGATTCATTAAGATGGCATGGAGGAAGTGTCCACGCCCATACTAATCAATAACCTTGCGTTGTACTTTGTAGTCTGGTTCAGAGATTTCTGTCTGGCCGAGATTGACCTCGGATGTGTTTTTTGAGTCCATTCTGGTTGTAAATCTCTCTGTTCAGCCTTCTGGAATAAATGAACTAGGTGGAAAATCTGCAAGGCCTCCATGCTTCATAACTGTTGACTAACAGGCGTAGAAAATTTAGTCAGTGTGTTCATCTGTTTAAGGGCTCAAGGAGGCATGGAGGCTTTAATGAGAAGATGTACTGCCTGGAGAAAAACATCCTGCAGATATTCAAATGCAGATATGGTTGTTGCATGTGCTCTTTGGGTCTTCAAAATGCGTCTTTTATCCTTTGAATAGGGGATTAGGCTCTAAATATTCAATTAACAAGCCCAAATCCCTTGAATCTATTTCTACTGTTTCACTTGGCCGCTGCTGTTATGCTCTCCTTGCGCTTTCAATCACAGTGGCTTTAATTATGGAAAACCAAGTGAATTTATCACTCCTGTGAACCCTGCACAATTCAATAAACTCATTAAGAAATCCAGGGAGTGGCGGAAGGAATGCTGTGAAGGCTTGCGAAGTGGTGGTGGCAATGGTGGAGAACAGGTGGAGAAATAATATTTAGCATGAACCATAAGGTTTGAACAAGGAAAATGCGTGAAAACATATGAATGGGCTTATATGGTGGGACCCAGCTAAGGGGGAGGGCGATTTACTGTGAGCCGTTGGATCTCAGGAGGAGATCAACGGTGGGGATTAAAGGATGAAGTTTTGGGAAGATCCGATGGAAGAAACATGGTAGAAGACGCGATGCAACATGGGCCGTCAATCTCGCTTGAACGGATGGTCACGATTGGATCGGAGAATCGCAATTGGGGGAGGCAGAGGGTGACACACTTAAAATTTGCGATTGGCAATGGCGCGATTAAGCGCTGGCCGTTGGATTTGGGGCCAAATCGATGGCGGAGATTAAATCATCTGGGATGAAGGTTGGTGCGATGAGTGGAAGGCGATGAGATCTGGGTCGTTGGATCTCGAGAGATCAACGACAGAGATCAAATTAGGGATCGCAATCGCAAAGGGCATAGGGTGGCACCGTTAAGAACTTGCGATTGCGACAGAGCGATTAAACGCCAGCCATTAGATTTGGCAGGGAGATCGACGATTCAAAAAATGATCAGAGGGGCGAAAGGGGAGAAGCGACGGGCGCGATGCGATTAACGCCGGGCCGTCGGATCCCCAGAAATCAACGGCTCAGATCGCGGTGGGGGTCTATGGAACCATACTACAATCGCATCGGAAGTTTTTCGTATAACAAAGATATGTGCCTCCCGAAAGCTCTGAATGCGATTAGTGCCCAAGCCTTAGCACTTGGTCTTAGCGCTCGGGCACATGGAGGGGAAGTGGTCAAGGGGCTGGGTCGAAAGAGGCTAAACCTTATATATGAAGAATATGGGTTTTTGGCTCGATTTTAATACAATTTAAAACCAAAAAGGGATAACGATAGAGGGGAAAAGGGGCTATTTGGCCAAACAAAGGGTATTTGTGGGGTTTAAAGAGGAATTGAATGATCAATGAGGGATTAATGAGGAATTAGGAGAGGGGAAAAATGGTGTTGAAACCGAGGATTAATGGGAATAAAACAAAGGAAATGGAGGCCTTTTGGGCATTTTTCTTCACAGAAACAGAGAGGTTTTCTTAATTGGAAATAGCAGTGGGATTCATCAAAGGACAAAGGGCATAAAGGGGCTTCAAGGATGATGTGTTTTCAGCAGGAATGTGTTCCTTGAAAGCTCAGAGACAGTTTGACCCCCTATTTGCTTGCCAAAAATTAATAGGGGGCTAACGTGATCAACATGGTCCTTGGTGGAAAAACTTCACGGGATTTTTTGAATTGCAAGTCTTGCCATCGAGCTCTATGGGAATTCTTGGTGTATTTTTAAATTTCTGCCTCAAACTTTCTCAAAAAGTCTATCACAAAAATTTCTTCTTCTCGTAATTCAATTCTTTTAACACTATTTGCACCCTGAATCGATGTATGGATATATTCATATCTCTTCCATTTCACATTCATGTTGGACAATGATTGATCATTTATATCAGTATGATATTTGTTTTGAAATTTAGTCAAATTTCCACAATCATCGCATTTTTTACCACCAACACATTTCTTTTCGTAAAATAGTTCATCGCTTTCTCTTTCACATAGAATTTGAGATATGAAATCACGGATAGTGGAAGGAGGAGGTGAATCCTTCCAAAATGTTCTACCAAAATCAAGGAATGTGTCATAATATAACTCAAATTCCACATGATAACGGCAACAACAAGTGTCACGTACGGTGATAGGTTTTACATACCATGGTTTTGTTGAATAAAAGCACTGATTGAAACATGAATTTCACGATTCTCTTCTTTGAACTTGTTGAACAACTCTATCTGAGTGGTTTCCAAGAAATATTTTTCATGTTTTTCGTATTGATTTCGTGCTATTCTTCTTCGCATCACATGCCTTGCAGTTGGCGAAACACGCGAATTTTCTTCCAATATTCATATATTATTTTTTTAACATTTTATCCAAGTATATATTTATATGGTTTCCTACAAATAGCTCTCCAATAAGCAAGTTCATCATTTACATCTATTTGCAACCAAAATTTCCGATGTTTGTGCAAAGTTTTTCGCGAGGTTCCTAATGCTCGTGCCATAGATTTTACCAAGCGATTCTCTTTAGTACTTGATGAAACCACTGCATGTATTGCTCTACGTACAACTGAAACATTTTTCTGTCTAGAACTTTTCATTGAATTTATAGAACTATTTATATTTTGTATCACATTTTCCTTCATTTTTTTTATCTTTGGTTGATTTTCGAATACCCAATAAAGTCATAGCTTCTTTTAATTTCCTTAATGATAGGAGACCTTTCAACATTTGGGCTTGAACTGTCACATTTTCCTTTATGAAATACTTCTCAAAAATGCGGTTAACACGATATCGTATATAATGGTCAGCTTTTTTATCTCCATATGTGTGAGTGTCAACATTTTCTAACATCTCGTCATCGACATTGATTTCATTTGTACATATTCGAATGAATAGTACATAATAAGTTTACATATTCAATAAATAACTAAATTAATAAATATATGTATAATTTCAATAATACGTGCATGTGTTCAACAGATATATATATATATATATATATATATATATATATATATATATATATATATATATATATATATATATATATATATATATATATATACACCTTGTGATTCAATTTCTTCACTTGAATTTCTTTCATCATTTTCACCATCTTCAATCATTGGTTCAATATCTCTTTCACTTTCTCTTTCAAAATTTTGTATCTCATCATCAATGTTTTGAGGAATATCTCTCTTTGTTTACATTGAAAAATATTTTTCAAATTAGTTCATCAAATAAAAATTAAGCTTCACATTCTACACTAGGAAAATTTTAAATATATCAAAATCATAATATTTACATTTACATACATGTTTCAACTTCTAGTTGAGGTTGATTTTCCCCTTCAATATTTGAGAGTGCTTCTATCTTTCTTTTGCAAGATTGTCTCGTCTCTTCTCTACGTTATTCAGGGTCACTTTTTCGATCATATTTTCTCATACAATTTCTTCGATTTCCCATGATAATAGAGTATGATGTTAAAAAAATTTCCTTCAAAGATTTAGACAAAAACTCAATTAAAAAAAACATCACAAAATATTTAATTTAAAAAAATCTCATTTTAAATTTTTTGCAAAAAATACATACTCCAATCCAAAACACTTTAAAAAATTAAATAAAAAAATGTCTTATAAAAATGAAATGAAGTTCAAAATATTTCCTTCCAAGTCCTACAAAAAAATTTCATTTAAAAATTTACACAAAGAATCATTTTAAAAAATCATTATAAAAGATTTACTTCAACCCAAAACCAAAAAATGTCCTTTCAAATTAAGCACAAATCCATACTTAAAAAAAAAAAATCCCAAAAAACTGTATCACATACTTCCAAGAAATGTCTTTTGAGTGTACCTCCAAGAAAATTCTTTAAACCCAAAAAAATTCCTTGCAAAATCAAATCAAATGTACGAAAATAATGTGTCTCAAAGAAAATTCCTTTGAATTCCTTTGAATGTACCTCCAAGAAAATTCCTTAAACCCAAAAAAATTCTTTGCAAAATCAGATCAAGAATTTTGTAAAATTAGACCAAAAGTGAGAAAATATGCAAAAATAATGAATGGTTTCGCGGCAATTTATATTGCTGGGAAATGTTTTTCTAGAGGGGCTCGGCGGTACTTTCCGACTGACGGAAATTTAATTGAAAGTTTGGCCAAACTTTTAATAAATAGTTCAGCCAAAATACTTTGTCGTTTGATTTAACGTGTTGTCAGCGCAAAAAATAGTTCGGCTGAACTTTGTTTAAGAGTTCGGCCGAATTAACGCGTCACCAGTTACGCAGAGCTAAGCCCTGAATATGTTTCTGCAACTTTGGACTGACTAAACTCCATGAAACATTTTGAATTAACTATCAGAACAAAGACAAACATTTTTAGAATTGAATCTACTTTTAGGAAATATAAATTTCATGGAATTTCATAAATATTTACTAATTTTAATTAATTTTGTAATAAAATGGATGCAAACAATTTATGATGGTCATTGTGATTCAGTGTAATCAAAATTATGTATCTTCCAAAATACATTGTAAAAAAAATTGAAAAAATTATCGTACATTACATTGGTCCGTTGTCTCTAATGGGTAGCTTTTATATTTTTAGTTTATAACTTATCTGTTAAGAAATTTCTTGCGTCGCGAAACATATTCAAAATATGCAGTTTTTCATATTGGACTAGTTCAAAAAATTCTAGTAATTAGGATATGCATCCATCGACTTTGTAAATATGAAGAAACCGAAGAAGACTCTGTCTATATTGTTGTAACACATTTTATTTCTCAAAAACACAAATTTTCAAAGAATACAACATTGCGTATTAACACGACTTCTTATGAATCTGTTGATTGTTAAAAAACACACACTCAAAGAAACGCTAAGTTGACATAAGAAATGTGTATAAAAAAATTCCAAAAAATAATTAATAGAAAGATAACAAAATTTCTGACAACTTTTATTTTTATCGCAAAATGAAATTATAAACAGAAAAATTGTTTTAGCTTGCAGAAAGTTGAATAACTGAAAAAAATGAAAGTTTTTTTCTCAAAAAAGGGAAAAAAGTGTAACCCAACTTCACATTTTCATCCGCATCAATTTAGATAATCAGTAAATATGTGCAGTAACAGCAATATAAAACATCACACAAGTAGAACACACATGAACACCAATATTTAAGGTCGAAACCCAATTCGGGAGAAAACCATCGCTAATGTCGTCTATGTCTTCAATATTTATTATATGGAAAATTGTTTGCAACAATGTACTGATGCAGACTCATATCAGTACGCAGGCTTCTACCTACAGAAGGTTGCAACCTTCACTCGTTTACCAGCTGCTACTAGAAGGGAGCTCCAACCCCCTTTCTTGTTATTTACCAGCCACTCCTGGAAGGGAGCTTCAACCCCCTAAACATAACACCAGCTTCTACTGGCAGGAAGCTTCTACTTCCAAACTGAAGGCTTCAACCCTCAGACCCAGTGCGGACCACGTTTCATCAATTTTCATACTGGATCAAACAGCGTCAACACAACCCTTTATCAACAATCATAAACTTTTCCCAATACTTCAATTAGAACAATGTAAACACTGTAACCAGAACTACAGAAATAACCCAGACTTCAGAATAGATATGCAGATGCAAACCTATCCCTGAACAATCATTAATTTAATTAGCATATGCTACTTTTCTTTATTGAAGCCGCGTACATACGCGCTTTCCTGCACACCAACCCACGTATACTTCTGTGTATACTATTCTTCAGATTTTCTGCCATACGTGCTTTTCATGAAGCAAATCTGCGCGTATACGCGCTTTTATTGAAACCAACTAGCATATAGATCTGTAAAAATAAATTTTCCAGAACAAACGAGATCTATAAAACTTACCCAGCTTTATTCATTTTCTTCAGCAGACTTGCGCCAGTTCTTCATCCTTTCTTCAGTAGGTCATTCTAGAGATTCATCATCATCAGATCTAGAGATCTAGAACCATCACTATATCCATGGGTGCATCATAGATTCAAATCTATCGATTAAAAACATAGTTCATCCATGCATATATTCCTTAGAGAAATTTATTCATTAACAACCCTTACTCATGCACACTTTGCACTATGATCTTCTTCTCCTCATATTGAATTAGCTTTTATCAATACCATGAGTCAAAACCACTTAAATGTTGATGGTAATCTTGGACGGAATCAAATGGATAATGCAGCACTCAATATTGTGGGCTAATACCATGGTAAAGCCCCCTGGTATTATAAATTTGGAGCACAAAAAGGCATACGCGACTTCTGACGTACTTATCTGCGTGCATATGCAACTTGGCCTTTACAAACCCGCATATACATTGTGACATACTAAAAATAACCAATCTACTGCACAAAAATTCTGAGAGACTGTTGATATTCTTCATACAGATAGTTTCTTCATCCTTTGCCAGAGATTTTCCATCAAGGAAAATCAATTTAATATTATAGAACACAAGAAACATATTGCCAACAGACTAAGATAGTCAAAACTGTTTCAAAAAAATTTACTTTCTTATACTTCATAGATGCATTCATACATCCAGTGGCACATCTCCTTAGTAGTCATACAAAGCCTACGATTGGTGAAGAAATAAAAATAATTTTAGACTTAAGTGATCAGGTCAAGACTGGTGACTACTATTTATACCAAAATTATACAGAAATAAGGATATATGGTTGTGAACTTGCACCATATAAGCTGCCAAAGTATGTTCCAATGAGAACATTCTCTTTGGAATATATTAGGCAGATGATCAACATGGATGACCTGCATTTTGAATCAGGGAAGAGAAATTCACAATTCAAAATCAAATCAAATATTGGCTCATTTATCTACAACACTGGATTAGTTGGTGTTGAGGCAGATACATTATTGAATAGCATGAATTTTCAGCCTAGCTTTACCTGTTCTTATGACCCTTTTGGAATTATTTCATCTTTAAGGGTTGAATTAAAAACAACTCCTTACAATCACACTCCAAGTCCATAATCAGGACCAGTGGGTTGAAGGTACACTTCAAGAAGCAGAGGAGCATATTTTATCCACCTTTAATGTACAGACTCCAGTTTCTCAGAGTAAGCAACAGAAAAGGTTAAGACAATAAACTCCATCTGCCATGGTGCTAATCAAATAATTCATAGTTCAATAGAAAAATCCAAATATTGGCTTGACAGTCTCAAAAGAAGAGAAACAGCCAGAAATTATTGACCTTGGAGATCCAGATGTCTCTAAATCAGTAGGAACAAGTGTTCCAAACACTCCTCCTATAGCTTCACCTTCTCGAGAGCCTATGGAGATCATTCAGACTACTGGAACTAGCTCACCTGATGACCAAAATATATTTTCAAAGTTCTTGGAAATTAAATAGAAGAATGAGGCTCTGAAGTCTAATGTTTACAGCCAATTCTGGAAGCAGACCTCCACTTCTCAACACAAACTTCTCTCTTCTTTTGACAGTGAGAAAGGTAGGATGAAAATGGCTTTCATACAAGCCCAAGTTCCATTTCCAAAATCTCCATTAGACTACAAGAAGACTATATTTTCATTTGATACCAATCCAATTCATCCAATTGATCAAATGGATATGCATAGACATTCTGGTGAGATGTTGTTTTCCACCATGACTACTATAGTTATGTCTCTCTCTAATCTTAGGACTACCTTATCTAATGTTTAATCTTAGCTTAAGATTGAAAAGTTGTCTTCCTTAGCTAAAGATAATAAACTCAAGTCTTTGGAAGACCTTGTAGTCAAAATTGGATATGATCTGAAGGAATGTAAGGCAGTAGAAGAAATCCTTAAAAATTAAAATGCAGACATTACAGCTCTGTGAAAATAGTTAAAAATACCTTCTACAGAGTACCCAGAGACCAAGGAAATTGAGAAAATGAGCAGAATGGAGAAGAAATGCTCAAGCTAATTATTGAGAAAAATATACAGATTAAGAAAATGGAGGAGAAAATTGAAGGATTGTTTAAAGAGAAAGAAACAACTTAGCTTGCCATGATTCTAGTCACAGAAGCCCCTATAGCAGTTGCAGGTACAGAGCCCTGTTCATCATCAATAGCAATTGATTCTACATCAATAGCAACTGATCCAGCAAAGATAGTACAAGAATTGGCCACACAGAAGGAGGAAAATGAGAAGTTGTTGGAAAAGTTTTAAAAATTAGAAATGCAGAAAATTAAAAATGATACTCTATATATGGAGGAAATGCAAAAGTCCCACATATTGGGACTCAATATTATTAAGTTAGAAAGTGAGTTGTTAATGTAAAATACCTTGGCCCAAGCCAAGGAAAGTATTTGGATAGAGATCTGCCAATCAATGACAGATGTATGGACATCCATACATATCATTTTTTAAAAGTAGGAACTAATTACCAGATGCAGAGCAGTGATAGAAAAAGAGAAAGCAGCACTTAAGGCCAAACTAGCATAAGATACATACATGATAAAGGTACTCAATTCAAAGAACAAAGAAAATCTAGAACAGATAAATATTGCTAACAGAACAGCCACCATTTTAGAAATTAAAAAGGTTTTACAGAAGAATAATTTGATTAATTAGTTAGAGACAAAATGTCAAACCTTGTGTTAGAGTCCTATAAATTATAGGATCTCAAGGTGATTGAGTATTTCATAAGTTGCAATTTCATGTTGAGTATGATTTTCAGTATTCAAATGATTTCCAAAAAAATAATATGTAAAAATAAAAGAAAAGAGGGTATATTCAAAAAAGAAAAAAAGGAAAGAGAAAAATAAAAACCCCAAAAAAAAGAATAATACTGAAAGTGTTGCAAATCAAAATGCCACTGCTAAGTAGATTAGTTTGTTTGAGCATACAGTTTAAGCATGATTGAACAATTTTAAATTTATGTTGATGGGTTAGAAAATAAGGATTTTCCAAACAGTTTAACCTTGGCATATCAGTGGTTAGGTAGAAATAAAATTGACTCAACAATTTAATCTAAGTCAATGGAAGGAATAATGTTAGAGTAGGTTAGAGTTTTAAAGAAAAAGTGATTTGGGTCTACAAGCCTAAATGCACCTTACAAAAAATGAAAAAATGTTAGATTAGCAAAATGGGTAGGTAGAATGAAAGAAAATTAAAGTCGAAGATACATGAAATTTATTTCAAAGCCTCATTCAAAGGATCTATGTATTTTCATGTTATGAAGAGGAAAAAATCAAAAAAAAATTGGATATCCTAAATTTCATGTTTTATTGAAGATACATTGACATATTATATGTCATATTCTACAATCATAAAGTCTCGAACTATACCCCCTCGACATATAATCACCCGACCCCGCCATCCACCCATCCGTCGCATCGTCGCTTAACCTCTTGTCATTTTTCACCTCATCTCTTCTCCCCCCATTCCATCCGACAAACCACGATCTTTTCCGGCACCCCCCTATTTCTTCGAACGTTAACATCGAGGGGTTTGAAATGGATAGTTTTCCAAACCACCTTGACTTCTGCGTGTCATTCGCAAATAATTTTGCACCCCCCCCCCCCCCACTCAAATCTTCTTACCAACTGTGACCCCATGCAAAAATATGTTTTCCCACTGTGTTAAACCATGCTCTTAACTATTATATCCCTACCACTATTGTTGCGATACAATATCCACTCCTGTCACCTCCATCCAATCACCTACGCTCCCGCTTATAAGCTCGTTAAACATTTAATGGCTTAGTCTGTTACCCAATGGGCCCGCGCCATGTTACTCTACAAAACTAAAATTCTCTGCCTGTTTCGAAGCTTACACTGCTTCCATGTTCTTATTGTATTATTTCAGAGCAAAAGAAGGCATAGAGAATATTTCAATTGTCTGCAGAATCAGCAGAGATCCCCTTGTTTAATTCCTTTCCTCCTAGTTCCAATACTAATTCAAGCATAACTCCCTTTATTTATTCCCCTCCTCTTCAAACCCTTTTTGTACATTTACAGGCATTTCCTTTTTCAAGTGCAGCAATGCCTCCAAAGAAGGAGCAGCAGCCATTTAACCCAATGGTTTACCCTTAGGTAGACCTTGATCATGTGGCTCTATATGGCAGAGACTTCAAAATACATGATATTTGGTCAGAGTTCGACATATTTGACATCTACTATTGGCTAGTAGACTAGCTTATTGATGAAGTTGATGACATAGGGTTGTGGGAGACCAAATTAGCCTACTACATATTCCCAAAAACCCATTGTTTCCCTGATTTTGTGAGGAAATCTCCTACTTGCTATGATATTAATCAGAGATATGTAGTAGCCCCCACGAGAGAAGTTATTTTTACTATTAGTGCCCAGTCCATCATGCAAATGATGCAAGCTCCTACTATTGAAGAAACCATTCCTTTTTCCTATGAGGCCCTCAGAGAACTATACCAAAAATTGGATTTTTCTAGCAGAGCCAAAACACTAGAGTTATTCATGGCTACTGACACTCCATTACCCAAAAAAAATCCCCCATGTCTCTCATCTACTTTCCCTAATAGGACTTAACACATTTTCATTGTCCTTTCATACTTATTAGGGTATCATTTATATCAGTGGATATATGAAGCAATGATAGGTTTCTTCTCCATTCTTTCATCTGAGTCTAAGCCTTCCATCATGTTTAAATTCATTCAATTCTTAGTTGATGCTATCCATGATCAGTTTGTTAAATTTCACACAAAGGAAGTGTTCAAATACACTTTAGTATTGGTTTACATGTTTGTATATTTTCAGGCCAGCAGATTCAAGTTCACAATGAGGAAATTTAATGAGGACTCACAACCCCAATGAGTCATTTTACGGACAACCATGCTAATGAAGGAACAGAAGGAATACACCTACAAAATATTTGTTGATGCATTTTTGCATCCAGCAATGAGTATCCTCAGCAGTACAATGGAACCAAGGATTAATGAAGATATTAAAAAGATCATGAAGTTATCAGATCAAGTAAGAACTGGAGACTGGTACTTGTACCAAAACTACATAGAGATCATAATTTATGGGTGTGGGTTGGACCTTTACAAGCTTCCAAAGTCCCTCCCCATGAGGATCTTTTCCCTTGAGTACATCAGGCACATGATCAATGTAGATGAGGTACACTTTGTATCTACCAAAAATAAATCTCAATTTAGGATCAAGTCCCAAAATTGTCCTTTCATTTGCAATAGCAAAGCAGCAGGAGAGGAGGCTGACAGAATGCTGAGGGAGATGAAGTTTAATCATAGCTTCACTTGGTCTTATGACCCACTGGGCATCATCTCAAAGAAAAGAATGGAGAATAAATCAACTCCATATATACAAACCCACAGGCCTGAGATTGAGGAGATCATGAACCAAACAGAGTGGGAAGAAAATGCATTACAGGAGGTTGAAGAGGAGGTTATTTCAACCTCGAGCATATAGACCCCTACTCCACAAGAAAATAAGATTACACAAGACAAAGAAGACAAAGGAAAAGAACCAGAGAAAGAGGCAACAGGGAAGATTCCCAAATATGATCAGTCTGCTATGGAGACTGATACGGCTAGCAGATAATTCAAAATGAATTATATAAAGAGAGCCAAAATCCACATGGAAATTGAAGAAAATAAATAAACAGAGCAGCAAATAGGCATAACCATCAGGGATTCTCCTAGTTCATCTCCAACAAGTGGCCAAACTATATTTTCTACATATTCATCTGCAATTCCATTTCAGCAGCAGAATCTACAAACACCTACATATACTGCTACTATTGGGGAAAAGGAGGAAAACAACTATGAAACCTTCAGGGAAATTAAAAGGAGGAACGAGATACTGAAAACCAGCACCTACAACCAGTTTTGGAAGCAAACCAACAGTTCACAAAGTAGGCTTTTATCAGCCTTTGACTTAGAAAAGGGAAAAATGAGAATGGCTTTCCTAGAAGCACATATCTCTCAGCCTAAATCACCTGTAGACTTCAAACACACAGCTTTTGAGTTTAATGTCAAGGACATCCATCCAATAGACCAGATAGATATGCATAAGAAAACTGGAGAGATGATCTCCTCCACACTGACAAGCACTACAATGAGCTTATCTAAGATGGAGGTATCACTAGCTAACATTCAATCTTAGCTCAAAATGGATAATATTTCTTCCCTTGCCAAGGATACTAGAACCAAATACCTAGAGGATTTAGTAGTAAAAATTGGATATGATCCAACAAATGTAGATTCAATGGAAGATATCACGAAGAAGAAGAATACTTACATAACAACCCTAAGAAAACAACTTAAAATGTTAGATTGAAGACCCTCTAATAAATGACATAGAAGAGAATGAAGAATAGAAAGCAGAAATGATGAAGCTAATAATGGAGCAGTCAGCACATTTGAAGCAAATGGAGGCAGAGATGGAAAAATGGGTTAAAGAAAATGAAAAAGCTGCAGAAATGGCCATCATACCATTAGATTTTGTTCCTATTGCAGTAATCCCTACATCTAAACCAAAAACTACAGGCACATCAGGTGGTGCAGAACAGTTGGCCAAAGCCATGGAGAACATGACCATACAAATAGCAAAAATCAGAAAGCTAGAAGCAGAAATCAACACCCTAAAGGATCTAAAGAAAATATTTGATAATGCACATGAAATTGAAATACAGAGAGCTCAAAAGCAAATTGAAAAACTAATAAAGGAATAAAGTGAAGCTTCCATTGGTCAGACCATTGGCCAAGCAAAATAAATCATTTGGAAAAACATAATAGATTCCATAAATGAAATATGGCCTTCTATTCAAATAATATTTGAACAAAAAGATCTTATTGGACAGGTAAATGATGCCATAGAAAAACAAAACAAGGATCTTGTAGGTATGCCTGAGACAGAAAACAACATTATCATATTTTTGAATTCCAAGAACAGTTATGAATTGGAAGCACTTGGAGTTGAGGATAGAACAGAAACCATTCTAGAAGTCAAGAAGGTGCACAACAAAAAGAGTTTATCACACAGTTAGAAGAAAAGTGCCATAATTTAGAAGTGGGTGTCATTAGATTATTTAACAGAATCGAACCACTGACCAAAAGAGGGTTACCGTCACTATTTGTAATCAATGATAAGCTTATGCCCAAACAGGATTATGTGAAGAAGTTGAAAGAAATTGGCAAGGACACAACTAAGTTTGTAGGGATTAAAGGATCAATGACTGGAAAATATTTCCTAGAAGCCATGGATAATGATTTATTCATTCAACATGAAATCAAACACATTTTTGTGTTAAGGCTGACTTTTATGAAATTCACAGAGACAGATGATATTTACATAAAATTGATCACGATCAAAATCCCAAATGAACAGTAATGGGAAAATTTGTGTGATTAACAAGAAGGGTAACGGCCAGCAAATCATCCAACTCATTAAATCAGTCAATTATGCAAATCATCATATCAACATCAGATCATCTAAATCTACCAGCACAGTAACATATTAAAGAAAGCAGCAATGGTCTTCTGGAGCATAAGGCCAGATTTCACAATTAGTCCATCGTGTCCACTTCATGGTCACACTAGTTAATTTCTGATCATTATTGTAATTAATAACATATTTCATATGTAGATATGTCGATCATTGTAGGAGTTAGTTAAATATTGCATTCCTTTTCAATATCAAGGGGTTGGACCCTAGATTGTAAAAAATTTCTATTGGAGCATTGTATTTTTGGAGCTGAAGCATCAATAATCATCAAGACCTTTTGCAAGATTCATGAGCTATGTTTATCTAGTGATGTTATTTATTTGTTGTGTTTAATGTTTTCCATTGTTTTTTCTTTCAGTGTATCATTGAATTTTAATTGTAAAACAAAAATTTGAAGAATAAGATTTGTTGCATAGAGCACCTTAATTTTGGCTATGTTTACAATATAAATTTATCTCTTCTGAAGTTTGGTTAAGAAATACTTAATTTCTTTTAACCACTACTAAACTCACTCTTTCTTTCATTCCATAATTCATTATGTTTCAAAGATCTAGTAAGTGTAGTTAGCTTACCTTGCAAATTCTCTTGAAAAATTGATGCAACAACCCAACCTATTATGACTCCATAGCCCAATGGAATTAGTTTAAGCAGATATTCTAATCTAGCCAAACAATCAATCAAAAAACAACCCCTACAATCATTATAACTAGCATACTATCAAAATTATAAAACAAAGATAAATCTAAAAGATAGATCCCTCTCTGAGTCTAGGAGGGATAAATCCTAGGATCCAAAGAAGTTTTTATGTTGTCTTTTTATGATTATTCTTGCCAATCTTAAAATTATATAACGATAACACCTTGGACATTGTTGTCCAAATGTTTCATTCAAAATTCAATGTTTTGAATGAGAAAGGGTTACCTGGACTGGTAGATCTAAGTGATAATATGGTTAACCTAGAAGACTATTGCAAAAATTTGTATACTATTGTAATAGATAAGGCCAAATTTGAAGGAATCAAAGGACATATAACAGGGAATGCCTTTCTTGAAGCCTTAGAGTTTGATTTGATCATAAAAAATGAAATCAAACATATATTCATCAACAAGCCAACTTTCGAAAGGTATACAAAGGTGGATGAAGTATTCAAAAAGGTGGTAAATTTAGAGATCCCAAGTGAAGAAATATGGGATAAATTGTATGAAATAATTGAGTAATTTATGATCCCAACAGCATGACAACACAGCAGCATTTTGGGGGGGGGGGGGAAATCATCAATTATTTCCTTCAAAACCATGACAAATCATTCAACAGTTTCCTTTTCCTATTTTTTTTTTTCCTCAGTAAAACCAATTCTATTTATGAAACATAATAGTACAAAACTGCTCCAGTCTCAGCTGTGTAAGCCTGAGAACTGGGCTTGATGTCCATGCTTTTACAAAAAAAACTGAACTGCCCTGAGTGGGAAACCAGTTCTTGAGAGAGAAATTTTACCGCCCTTAAAAGGGAAACTGGTATACAGTGCATACATTTTAATTTACCAAAAGACTAAAAACTAATAAAGCATACAGCTTGTACAGCTGATGAAGACAGCAAAATCCAAAATTTTCCAACGAAGATGGAAACCTGTACCATGATGGGCTAAAGGAGATCAAAATCGCTGATTCAGAATTGGAGAGTCTGGTTCTTCCTCAATTCTACATCCGTACTCATCTTCTTCCTCTGCATTGTCCTTATTAGGGGCGTTGTCTTTGCTGAAGAATCCCTCCTGCACTTTATCTTTTTCAAAATTGGATTTCCCAATGCCAAGGGGCGCATTAGGACCAGACACATCATTTTTAGCCTGAGAGGGTTGAGGGTGAGGCAGGGTGGTGGCGGAGTAGGGGACAGAAGCCTAGCCAGTGCTAGCATAATCTTCACAAACGGTAATGGTAACAAACGCAGTGAGGACGGGCTTGTCTAGGGTGCAGTTGAAGCGGAATTCTGCTCTCTGAGAGGTCTGGTGGAGGGTCGAGCTGGCAGGAGCATGAATAATAGGGGAAGTGGTTAGAGGAGGGACGGGCGAAGGGCGCTGCTCAGGCGGAGCAGAGTGAGAGACTCCAGTACGCAAGGTGTGACCCCTCTACCTTCTAGAATCCAAACGATGGCTCCATTCGTCATCCTCCGCAGAAGAACCAGAGGTTGGACTAGGAGAAGGGTAAGGGCGGGAAGGGCAACCTCTACTTGCTCCTCGCCGACACCTCATCTGATGTCGAAGTTGAGGCATCGCAACAGTGCGTTGCGAGGGTTGCTTGGGGTAAGAGGTGCAGGCAGAGTTTAAGGAAGACCACAACAAATCTATAGACTGAGAATGCAAACAAGAGTTTAGATTACAAAAACTGCTTTGAGTAAAGTGGAAACCTGGAAGAGTTTCCAGATAGCCGAGGATGGTGCAGTGACGCCCAGTTTGGGTGTGTGCACTCAGCTCTACACAGTCAGCTGGACATGCACCACAAACAGGAGACGAAGAACTGCAGAAAACACAGGGACCATTCGAATTCTCCAGAATGAAATCCATATCAATTTGAACCGACGGAGTGAGGTGGAGAACCGGCAAGGTGAAATGAATTAATGCATTGCAGGCTGGAAAATTAACTGCATGAGTTATGGCGCTGCAGGGGGCCATATGGCCACTACGTTTGAGCGCCCTCGGGACTCACCAAGGGATTAAATTCCCATCACATTGAACTAGCAACTGCATCCGGTGAGTTTCCTTTTCCTATTATTGGATAATATTATTGTAATCAGTTTTACCAGCTCCAAAAATATAAGAAAATAGAGATAAATGCCTTATAAATCAGCCACTTCGAGGGTGCAGCCTCCAATACATTACATAAATGAACAATTCTTGGATGATACAAATGACAAAACCTCCTTTCTATATATAGGAGTCTGTGGGGTCACAATATATTCCTAGTCGACCTAACAATAATAATGTAAGGGCACAATAATAACAATATAGGGGTTACAGGGGTACAAAAATAAAAATAAAGGGGGCTACACTAACATAATAAGGGACTACACTAGTAATATAGGGACCTAACATGCCCCTCTCCCTCAAACTAGTGTTGCCCTCAACGCTTGATTATTTCTTGATGCTTTTGTATCAAATTTTCATCCTCCCATGTGGAATCTTCAACAGGAATGTTCTTCCACTTGCTGAGATACTCTGAAATTGATTGATTTTGTACTTGTCGAGTTGTTTTTTCTGTGACTACTTCAGAGCTTCTTTCATTGTGATGTTGATCTTCCTGTTTTTTCCTTCGATTCTGCACCAAAGTAGGTTATCCTTTGAGAGTTGGAGAACTTGTTGTTGATGCTCGATGTGATCTTCCACTACTTCATTATCCATATTATCTTTCATTTTATCCTTCAAACCATCCAACTTAGCCTTCATTTTTTCTTTCAAGCTATATATGTCATATTTGATTGTTCTTTGTAAGATAGAAATTTGTTGCACTTGGTACCATAATTTTGATATCTCATACTACAATTCTTCCTCTTCATGCGTCATAGTATAGCTTTCTAGGGACTTAGTGGGTATGGAATTATTTTTTGGAGGCATTATAGAACCCAATAGTAATAAAAATTCTTCAATATGCCCTTGGAATCACTTCAAACTTATTTTTTCAAACAACACTTATGCAATTCGAAAAATAAATACACACATTTTCTTGCTTTTGGGGAGATCGATATTGAAACTGAATTATCTCTGTTATTTCGGATCTTCAATATCTAAAATTTGGTGATGTAGTAGCCCTCTAAAAATTCTTCTGAATGCCACAAGTTTGACTTGATTTGGATTCTTCAAGGAAAAGTTATGTCCAATCTCCCACAATGACCTAATTATGGATTGGTTTAGTAGAGCGAACTTGTACAGTGTGCCACGTGTCACTATTTCCTCCTTTGGCTCTAAAATTGATACACAGGAAACTACCTTCCGTGTAATTTCGGCCACTTTTGACAAGATTCTAATATGATGCTCAGAGATAGATTTATCACAATTTTCTGATGGTCGCCTCTTTTAGATGAAATTCGGAAGCCTGAAAAAACCCTAACTTCCATAGATCATATCTCTGAAATTATTGCGCACCAAGATCTAAAAATTTTACATGACATTCCTAGGGATTTTGGCTTCTCTCTTTAAAAAAAAATTATTCTGAACCTTTGTAGAAAAAAAATTATAGCGAAAATTCCACAATGACTTATTTGGAGAAGCGAAACCCTAGAATCCAAATCTCTGATACCAAATGTTATGAAACCAGATCCAAAAATATAATAAAAGAGAGATCAACGCCTTATAAATCATCCACTTCGAGGGTTCAACCTCCAATAAATTACATAAATGAAAAATTATTGGATGATACAAATGAAGAAACCTCCTTTCTATATATGGGAGTCCATGGGGTCACAATATAATCCCAGCCGACCTAACAATAATAATGTAAGGGCACAATAATAACAATATGGGGGTTACAGGGGTACAACAATAACAATAAGGGGGGATACACTAACATAATAATGGACTACAATAGTAATATAGGGACCTAACAGAAGGCCTTTATTGAAGCCTTAGAGTTTGATTTGGTCATCAAACATCTATTTATCAACAAGCCAACTTTCGAAAGGTATATAGAGGTGGATGAAGCATTCAAAAGGGTGGTAAATTTAGATATCCCAAGGGAAGAAATATGGGATAAATTGTATGAAATAATTGAGTAATTTTTTATCCCAACGGCATGACAGCATAGCGGCATTTTTGGGGCCAAATCATCAACTATTTCCTTCAAAACCATGGCAGATCATTCAGCAGTTTCCTTTTCCTATTATTGGATATTATTATTGTAATTAGTTTTAGATATTTTCTTATTCTTAGAAACTAGTATAAATAAATCTTCCTATGAGTTATTAAGGGTTGCACCCTTGGATGATCATTTTGTAAGAAGCAGTGTAAAAGCTTTGATCATTAATGATAAATAAAGGACTATGGATTTGTTTCATACAGTTTTTTTCTCCTGTAAGTTTTTCATGTTTTTCATTACATCTTGTTTTCTTCATATGTTTAATTTTTATGAAGATAACTAGGTAAGAAATAACTGAGTTTTAGTTTATCTTAAATCCCCTGAGGTTATCATTTATATTAGAGAATGGATCATTGAACTGTATGTTTATGTAAGTCCCTCTACATCAGTAAATTATCAGCATCTTCATAATATTAAATATGTGTTGTTAAATTATTAAACATTGTTTGATAGTTTTCACACCTATGGTTAATAAAACATTCAGTTTGAATACTTAATTAATCATATCTTCTTACATTTTCTGCTTAAATATCTGCAATATTAAATCATTGTGTGAATTAAAGCAACAACCCTTTTTCTTATTGATTAATATTATCTAAAGTTTAAACACAATTGTTGCAAAAAAAATTATGCATAGGTCATCCAAAAATTCCAAACTTAAAACAAACAAAACAAAATATTATAGATTATATCGCATAATTAATTGACCCCAATTATCTTAGAGGACAACATCAGACTGTCGCCATTGTTGGGGAACATAATTTGATTTTTTTTCCCTGGGACAATGATAATCCTATTCCTTTAAAGGTGATTAAATGTCTAGTTATGTCAACAATTGTCACCTGGCGACTTCATTGAACCCAAGTTGGATCCTTTAAGGCATACCAGGTCTCATTCTAATTCTGAAAATTTTTTTACCTCTATCAGATCCAGAGAGACTGGTAATGCAAGATTTTTCTAGAAGAAGACATCAAACACCTTCTTCTATTCCTCAACATGAGACCACCACAGTTCCTGATCCTTTTAGATATGGACCTATTCCCCTAGATTCTGAAGATTTACCTCCTAGAGTGCATTAATTAGTATCCAAAGGGGTGGATTTTTCATTTGCTTTGTTAGTTCATTCTTTGGAGCCTTATAAATTATCTAAGGTGCCTTCTGAATCCCCTACATCAGAACAGGAGTTGGATTTACATCTACCTAGATTCAAACCTGCTTATTTTATATCCCCTACCTCATATTCTTTTCCATCTACTTATGCACAACCGGAATATCTCTTTTCTCTCTATTAAAATCCTTTATGTGAACACAGAGAAGGAGAAGAAGAGTTCCAAAATTTGGTCATTCGAAGACCCTTGAGATCCATAAAAATATCTTCGACTCCACTTCATACTCCACCTTCTTTTACCCCTCCATATTCATCTCCTTATTCCCCTACTTCATATTCTACTTACACAACCACCACCACTAAATATTCTTCATCTTCATCACTAGGTATGTCTGGTTTTAGACCCAGTGTTAAAGAAATATATGTTTTCCTATTACTCCCAAACATACTTAATGATTTTCCTATTGGATATTTAAAACATCTCCCAATATTCAATGGGGAAACTGGTTTGTCAGCTAAATATCATCTAGCAGCATTTCTAGATTTTGTTGATAACATGAACATAGAACTTGAAATTTTTTATATGAGATTGTTTTTGCAGTATTTAGAAGGTAATTTTAGGATATGGTTTAGACAATTACCAGTAAATTCTATTAGGTCTTGGGAAGAATTAACAATTGTTTTTGAAAATCAATGGGGTGTTAAAAAGGATCATGTTTATTTCTTCAAATAATTTGAAGAATTTAAGAGGAATTATGGTGAACCAGTAGTTTATTTTATCAAAATATTTAATAAACTTTATCGCAAGATGCCTCCTGATTTTAAACTGCCAGTAGCAGCAGCAAAGGTTAGGTTCTCCAAAGCCGTTGAAGGTGATTTTTTTTCATTTTAAGGGAGATAATAGCTCGTACCTTAGAAGACATGTAAAAAAATTCTATTGAGGTTGAAGCAAATAGGGCTACTTCAGATAAGCTAAAGGCCAAAGCTGAAACATCCCAGAGAAAATTAAAATCTAATCAAGAAACCTCTTCATCCTCTAAATCCAAAAATGAAGATAAAAAAATAAAAAATGAAATCACATCACTACTTAGAAACCTTTCAAATAGGATGTTTAAAATTGAAACACAACCTAGAAAAGTCCAGAAAACTGTTGCTAGACCCCAAACACAAACCCAAGGTCAATTCAAGAAAGCTCCTCAATTGCAGATTCTTCAAAGACCAAATAATGATCATCAAGTTCCTACATCTTTGTTGATTGATGATCAACAACCTGATTATATTACTTTGTCAATCACAGAAGATATTGATAGCCTAGACAATACATATGTTCAAACTGATATTTTCCCCGTCCCTCGGAATCAAATTTCCTAAGAGGATCAAGAAAATTCTCAAGTCTCTAAATATCAAGCCTTCTCTGAATTTTTAATCATTGAACTTAACAGAATGTAAGATTTAATACCAAGAGAAGGTCTCGTAGGCCTCCTAAAGATCCTATCATAATTGAACCTCAATTGAAATCTTCTCAAACTCAAAATACTACTATTCAGCCTCTGAATCAGTCAAATAATACTACACAAATTGATAGAATAGTTTTAACTACTTTTAATGTTGAAAGAGAGTTAAAAAGAGTTAAAATTCCTATTCCACTTTCAGAACTTTCAAAGAATCCTAGATATAAAATTAAAGTCACAAAATGGATCTAAAACTCAAGTGTAGATGTTGAAGGAGATGTTATTAGCCTTCAAGATGAAAATCCATCAGTAGTTTTTGGTCCAAGTTCTGATATGATAGATGAAATTGTACCAACATTTTATGTAACTTTAAAAGCCCATGATTCATTGCTATATAATTTTATGTTAGATTTTGTAGCCCCACATAACCTTATTTGTAAGGTTATCATGGATCAATTAAACTTTGAAAGCACTCAATCTTATCATGACCTCTACAGCTTCGATTCTAAAAGAGTACCTTGTTTAGGAATTATAAAATATCTAGTGGTAAATCTAGCTCAAATACCAGTGAAAAGTGTAGTATTAGATGTTTTTGCCACTGATATTCCTCCCAAGTTTGGAATTCTTATTTCAAGATCTTGTTGTGCTAGACAAGGAGGAATTATTCAGATGAATATGTCTTTTGTTACAATGCATGTGTATGGAGGAGAAAATTTTAGGTTTTATATAGAGTTCAGATTTATACATACTATTTGTAAAGCATACCAAGCTATAAATCATCCCATTTATGCAATTGACCAAGATTTTGGTTGTTTCCAATTATCTTCAAATATTTCACAAAATTCCCAACTTAAGATTGAATATGTGGTTGAAACTCCTAAATATGTTCAAACTAATATTTGTAAACTTTACTTTGATGGATCATGTACTAAATATGGATTTGAAGTTGTTTTTTTTTTTAATTTCACCAAAGAAAGAGAACATAACCAATCCTGCAAACTAGATTTTGATGTCACAAATAATGTTGTAGAATATGAAGCTTTCCTTCTAGGTTTAGAATTAACTAGAAGCTTAAAGGTGAAAAATTTAATTGTTTTTAGTGATGACGAGCTCTTATTGAGACACGTTAGGAATATTTGTCAAACAAAGCATCCTAGGCTTAGGTCTTACAAGAATGAAGTTTTGGATTCAATTGAAAATTCCTCTTATGATTTCAATATAATTTTCATCCCTAGAAATGAAAATATTCATGCACACTCTTTAGTTGTTTCTGCAATTTATTTCAAAATACCATATCAAATGCAAGTACAATACAAAATCCAAGTCAAATATAGGTTATCCATTCTAGATAATCTAAAATATTGGCAAATATTTGAAGATGATGACTAGCTTAAATATTTTCTTCAAGTCATTAAAGAATTCTCTGTTTTACAAATTGAATAAGATCAATTAGATATGAATGAATCTGCTAAATAAAATGAAAACTCTCATTTAAATTCAAAAGTGGTTGATCATAATATTATCCAACTGTCAAACAATTTCATTCCTAAAGGCCTTTTTCCTTTAGAAAAACTGTTTGATCATAATGATGTCCCTAAAACTCCACTGTCAATTTCACCAGAGGATGATATTGAAGAAACTAAAATTGGAACTAATGAAGAAATTAAGAACATTAAATTTTTTACATCTTTAACTCCTAAAGTTAAAACTGAATATTTGAAACTTCTTAAAAATTATAAATATATTTTTCCTTGGTCTTATGCTGAATTGAAAACTTATGACACATCTCTTATAGAGCTTAAAATTCCACTGAAACCTGAATCAAAACCTTACAAACAAAAACTAAGAATAATTAATCTAGTTCTACTTCCTGACATAGAAAAAGAACCTAAGAAACTTCTTGATGCCCAAATAATTGTTCCCTTAAGATACTCAGACTGGGTAGCCAATTTAGTTCATGTTAGGAAGAAGAATGGGGAGATCATACTTTGTGTAGACTTTATAAACCTTAATAAATCATCTCTAAAAGACAAATGTCCACTACCAAAGATGGACCAGTTGCTCCAAAAGGTTTCAGGTGCTAATATAATTTCCATGCTTGATAGTTTTTCTAGTTATAACCAGATAATGGTGAATCTAAAATACATAGAGAAGACTTCCTTTACCACTCCCCAGGGCACATTCATGTATGCCAAAATTCCCTTTGGGTTATCAAATGTAGGAGCAACATTTCAAAGAGCTATGGATATAGATTTTGTTGGTAAGACAAATAAGTTTGTTGTTATATATCTTGATGATCTCATTGTTTTCTCTAACTCATATCAGAAACATTTAAAACACTTGATGAAATTTTTTGATAGGTGTAGAAAATTTGGGATATTTCTCAATCCTAAGAAGTCTTTGTTTGCCATCTGTTAGGGTCCTATAAATTAAAGGATCTCAACATGATTGAGTATTTCATAAGTTACAATTTCATATTGTGCATGATTTTCAATATTTAGATGATTTCCAAAATATGAAAAATAAAAGAAAAGAGGGTATATTGAAAAATAAAATAGAAAATAAAAAGAAAGAAAAAACCCAAAAATAATAATACTGAAAGTGCTGCAAATGAAAATGCCACTGCTGATTAGATTATTTTGTCCAATCATACAGTTTAAGCATGATTGAACAATTTTAAATTTTTGTTGGATAGGTTAGAAAGTAAGGATTTTCCAAACAATTTAATCTTGGTAGATCAGTAGTTATGAAGAAATAAAATTGAATCAATAGTTTAATCTGAGTTAATAGGAGAAATAAGAGATAGAGTAGGTTAGACTTTTATTAAAAAAAAAAATGAGATTTGTGTCTGCAAGCCTAAATGCACCCTGCAAAGAATGATTAAAAATGTTAGGATAGTGAAAGGGTAGGTAGAATGAAAGGAAAATAAATATGGAGAATCATGAGATTTATTCCAAAGTATCATCCTATAGACCTCATGTATTCTCATGTTATGGAGAAAAATAAAAAAGAAATGGTTTATCCTAATTTTAGGGGATTAATGCTTTATTAAAGATATTTTACATATCATATGTCATATCCTAATATCCTAAGTCTCTAACTATACCCCCACTCGACATTTATTCACCCGACCCAAACATCCACTCACCCATCCCATCACCGTTAAACCTCTATCTCCTTCCATCTCATCCCTGCCTCCTCCATCTCATTCGACGGCCCACAACCTTTTTCGCCCCCCCCCCCCCCCTCATCCTTTGAAAGTTAACGTCGGGGAGGAAGGGGGTGAGGTCCGAAATGGGCGGTTTCCCAAACCATCCCATCCATTACGTGTCAAGCCCTCATCTTTTCGCAACCACCCCCCCCCCCCCCCATGCCACTCCATTCCGCTTATCATTCACGACCCCCTACGAAAATTGGTTTCTACCATCATAAAACTATGCCATTGATAGTTGGTTTCCCACCATACCCATTGCACCACGATGACCACTCCTATCACGTCCGCCCAATCACCTCTTCTCCTACCTACAGACCCGTTAAGCATTTAATTACTTAATTCATTACCCAACAGGCCCGCACCATGTCAACGGAAACATTTCCACCCTACAAAATCACTCTTTCTCACCTGATTCAAGTTTACAGTGTTCAATTTTTTATGATAACAGGTGATTGAAGTTAAATTTTTCTAGATTTCAAGAATGGCGTGGAAAAGGTTTTCAATTGACTGAAGATTAAGTAGAACTCCCCCTTCTCCAGTCACCTTTTCTCACAGTTCTTCTTCTGATCAGTAGAATTCCCCTTCTATTTTCCCCTTCTCTGTTTGAATCCCCTTCTGCACTATAGAAAACACAGTCAGTTTCTTTTTCATAGAGCAATAATTCCTCCAAAGAAGAAAGAACAAAAAACATTTAATCCAATGGTCCGCCCTCATGTGGACCTTGACCATGTGGCTCTGGCTGAGAGAGATTTCAAGATACATGAAACTCTTTCAAATTTTTATTTGTTTGATGTATAATGTTGGTTGGAGGAAAAGCTTATTGATGAGTTCGATGATATAGGGTTGTGGGATACTAAAATACCTTATTACATGTTTCAAAAAACCCACAGTTGCCCTGAGTTTATTATAAAATTTCATACCTGATATGATATAAACCAAAGAGAATTTGTTTCCCCTACAAAAGAATTTATTTTTACCATTAGTGCCCAGTCCATCATGCAAATGATCCAAGCTTCTGTTGTTGAAAAAACCATACCTTTTTCCTATGAAACCCTCAGAGAAATGTACCAAAAGTTTGATTTTTCCAGTAGATCCAAAAAACTTGAGTTATTCATGGCTACAGAAACTCCATTGCCCAATAATAATCCTCCCTATCCATATTCTACATTCCTTGATAGGATCGAGCACATAGTCACGGTTCTTCTTACTTTCTAGGATACCATTCAGATCAGTGAATAGATGTAGAAATGATAGGTTTCCTCTCCATACTTTCATCATAGTGAAAACCATCCATTATGTTTAATTTCAGTCAATTCTTGGTTGATGCCATTCATGACCAGTTTTTCAAGTTTCACATAGAGGATATGTTTAAATACACTTCAGTCCTAGTTTACATGTTTGTATATTTTCATGCAAGTAGGTTCTAGTTTACAATGAGGAAAGTTACTGAAGACTCCCAACCTCAGTCAGTCATATTTTGGACAAAAATTTTGATGAAAGAACAAAAGGATTACACCTACAAAAATTTTGTTGAAATTTTTGTCCATCCAGCTATGAGCATCCTCAATGGCACAGTGGAACCAAGGATCAATGAAAAAATTAGGAAGATCATGTAGCTATCAGGCCAAGTCAGAACTGGAGACTAGTACTTATACCAGAACTACACTAAACTTAGAATTTATGGGTGTGAATTTCCCCCTTACAAGCTACCAAAATTCCTCCCCATGAGGATCTTTGCCTTGGAGTACATCAAGCAGATGATAAATGTGGATGAGGTACATTTTGTATCAGCCAAAAATAAGTCTCAATTCAGGATCAAATCCCAAATTGGTCCTTTAATTTGCAATAGTAGAGCAACAGGAGAGGAGGCTAATAGGATGTTGAAGAAAATTAATTTCACACACAACTTCAATTTTTCTTATGACCCATTGGCCATCATCTCTAAGAAAAGAATAGAAAATAAATCAGCTCCATATATCCACACCCACGGGCCTGAGATTGAGCAATTCATGAACCAAACAGAGTGGGCAGCAAACACATTGCAGGAGGCTGAAGAGAAGGTTATTTCATATTCAAGCATACAGACCCCTACTCCACAAGAAAAGTAGAGTACAGAAGATAAGCATCACAAGGGAAAAGAGCAAGAGAAAGAGGCAACAGGAAAGAGACCAAGAGATGATCAGTCTACTTTGGAAACTGATACATCTAACGGGGAGTTCAAAATGAAATACAAAAAGAGAGAAAGAATCCATATGGACATAGATCAAAGCAAGGAAACAGAGCAGTAGACAATCATAACTATCAAATATTCTCCTATTTCTTCTCAAGCAGGTGGCCAAACTGTATTTTCTACAACTTCAGCTACAATTCCATTTCAGCAGCGAAGTCTTCAAACACCTACATCTACTGCTACTACAGGGGAAAAGGAGGAGACAATTTATGACACTTTCACAGAGATTTAGAGAAAAAAGAGATATTGAAGACCACCACCTACAACCAATTTTGGAAGAAGACCTCTAGTTCACAAAGCAGGCTTCTATCAGCCTTCGATTCAGATAAATGAAATATGTGCATGGCCTTCTTAGAAGCTGATGTTTCTCAACCAAAATCACCTGCATATTTCAAGCATACTTCTTTTGAATTTAATTTCAAGGACATCCACCCAATAGATTAGATGGAGATGCACAACCAGACTAGGGAAATGATCTCATCCATACTAACAAGAATTGTAAGGAGATTGTCTAAATTGCAGGTATCACTGGCTAATATTCAATCAAAAATCAAGATTGAGAATATTCATTCTCTGGAAAAGGATACAGAATCAAATCCATGGAGGATTTAGTTGTGAAGATTGGATATGATCCAACAAGTGTAGAGGCAATAGAGGAGATTCGGAAAACTAAAAACGTAGACATAGCTTCCCTAAGAAAGCAACTTAAAATGTCAGCTACTAAAGATCCTCTAATAAAGGACATAGAGGAGAATGAAGCACAAAAATCATAGATGATGAAGCTAATAATGGAGTAGTCAGCACAGCTGACACAAATGGAGACAGAAATGGAGAAATTGGTTAAGGAAAAGGAAAGAGTAGTGGAGATGGCTATTATTCCTTTGGATGTTGTTCCTATTTTAGTCATCCCTACAGTGATGCCAAAAACTACAAGCACATCAGCTGGTACTGAACAGCTGGCCAAATCCATGGAGAATATGTCCATCCAAATAGAGGAAATAAAAAAGCTGTAAGCACAGATTAATACCTTGAAGGATCTAAAGGTAAGATCTAAAAATGCACATGAAATAGAAATACAAAGAGCCTAAAGTCACATTCAAAGATTGATAAAGGCATAGATCAAGGCTTCCATTGGTCAGACCATTGGTCAGGCAAAGGGGATCATTTGGAAAAGCATAATTGATTCTATGAATGAAATATGGCCTTCTATTCAAATCATATTTGAACAGAAATAATTGATTGAATAGGTAAATTATGCCATAGCTAAGGCAACTAGGGAGCTTGGAGACATATGTCAGACAGAAAATAACATCATCATATTTCTAAATTCGAAGAAAAAGTTTGAATTGGAGGCACTTGGAGTTGAGGATAGCACAGCAACAATTCTAGAAGTCAAGAAGGTGCTCAATAAGAAAAGCTTGGTCACACAGTTAGAGGAAAAGTACCAAAACTTAGAAATTGGTGTCAATATATTCTTTAATAGAATCGAGCCACTGACCAAAAGAGGGTTACCCTCAATGTTTTTAATAAACGATAAGCTTATGGCCAGAAAATACTATGTGGAGAAGTTGAAAGACACTACTAAGGACACAACCAAGTTTGCAGGGCTTAAAGAATCAGTGACTAGAATAGATTTCCTTGAAGCCGTGGACAACTATATATTCATCTAGCATGAAATTAAACACATTATTATGTTAAGGGCTACTTTTGTGAAATTCGCAGAGAAAGATGAGATATATCAAAAGTTGATCAGGATCAAGATTCCAAATGAGCAACAGTGGGAAAAATTGTGTGACTACCAAGAAGGGTGAAGGTCAGTTCATCAGCAAAATCATCATGTCAGTGTATCAGCTAGAATCAACATAGCATTAGATCATCCAAAATTTTCAGCACAACAACATATCAAATCAAGCAGCAACGGCCTTCTGAAGAATAGGGCCAAATTTCAAATTATTTCATCGTGTCCACTTCATGGTCACACTAGTCAAATTTTGATTACTATTGTAATTAATAACATATTTCCTATGTAGATACAACAATCATTATAGAGTTTAGTTAAATACTGCATACATTCTGACTATCAAGGGTTGGACCCTGGATTAAAAATTTTCTATTGGAGCATTGTATTTTTGGATCTGGAGCATCAATAATAAAAGACATTTTCCAAGATACTTGAGCTATGTTTACGTGGTGATGTTGTTTCTTTGTTGTGTTTAATGTTTTCCATCGCTTTTTATCTCAATGCATCATTTAAATATGATTGTAAAGAAGAAATATGAAGATTAAGATTTTTTATTAGAGCACCTTATTTCTGGTTGTATTTTCAATATAAATGTTTTTCTTCTGAAGTCTGGTTAAGAAATTTTTAATTTATTTTTAACCACTACTGAATTAACTCTTTCTTTCATCTCATAATTCATTATGTTTTAGAGATACAGTAAATGTAGTTAGCTTTCCTTGTAAATTCTCTTGAAAATTTGATGGAACAACACAGCCTGTTATGACTCCATAGCCCAATGGAATTAGTCTAAATAGATCTACTAATCCAACCAAACAATCAATAAAAAAGTAATCTTCACTATCATTATAACTAGCCTAATATCCTATTCATAAAACAAAGCTAAATCTAAAAGAGATATCCCTCTCTAAGTCTAGGAGGGCTAGATCATAGGTTCAAAAGTGGTTTTGATGTTCTCCTACATAATTATTCTTGGAAATATTAAAATTATAGAATGATAACACCAGCAAAGAAGGAAATTTGTTGGGTCACATCATTTCAAAGGAAGGAGTGGTGATTGATCCTCAAATAGTATCAGCAATTCAATCATTATCATTGATAAGGAATAAGAAAGAGATCCAAGGTTTTCTTGGAAAAATTAACTTCTTGAGAAGATTCATTCCTGACTATGTTGAAATAGTTAAAGACATAATTGATATGCTCAAAAATAATCATGAAGTTAAATGGACTATTCCTGCTAGATATGCTTTTGATCGGATTAAGAAGGACATCTCTAAAGCACCCACTTTACTCGACCCCAATTATTATGAACCTTTTAGCATATTTTTCTTTGCTTCTGAAACCACTCTAGTTGTTGTCCTTTTACATAAAAATGAAGATGGTGATGATAGAACCATAACATTTTTCAGTAAAGTCATGCGAGATG
This sequence comes from Pinus albicaulis, assembly GCA_034641835.2. Taxonomy (NCBI): domain Eukaryota; kingdom Viridiplantae; phylum Streptophyta; class Pinopsida; order Pinales; family Pinaceae; genus Pinus; species Pinus albicaulis. The sequence goes on from CM076584.1 coordinate 808,844,183, forward strand.
CAGAACTCAAGTATGAAATTATTGAAAAACAAGCCTACTCTATAGTTCAAGCCTTAAAATCTTTCAGAATGTATGTCCTTCACTTAACCATTACTGCTTATGTTCCTAACAGTGTTGTAAAAATTATTCTTACACAACTAGACACTGATGGAAGAAGAGGAAGGTGGAACACCCAAATCCTTCAGTTTGATCTTAGTATCAAAACCACTAAGCTAGTAAAAGGTCAAGGTTTAGCTAAATTATTAGCTGAATCTAATTGCAAGGTATTCTGAATAATTTTTTTTTTTGAAATCTTATAAAAGAATACACAATAACCTTCTTCCAACTCTCATGGGGATAATACACAAGAACCTTCCTTGAATGCAGAATGGGAGAATCCACAGGAACCTTCCTAGGATTCTGAAGGAAAGAACACACAAGAACCTTCACCTTCAATTCAAACAGTTTCTGTTCACATTAATGAAAATTTTCTGCTATCAAATTCGTATGCAGATATTGTATATTTTCTCATTAAATTTGAGTGTCCTAGCCAATTTTCAAGAAATCAGTACAAGAGACTTAAGTTGAAATCTGTAAAGTATTGTATCATAAATTCTAGCTTGTGCTAGAAGGATTCTCTCAACATTCTGCTACTTTGTTTAACAGAAATTGAAACAGAAGGAATCATTGAGCAGTTTCATGCAAGGATATGTGGAGGACACTATGCTTGGAGATCCACATCATACAAAATACTAAGGGAAGGATTCTATTGGCCTACTTTATTTTCACCAGTAGGAGCAAAGGTTAGAAGCTACATTCCAAGTCATATGTTTGCTGGAAAACAAGAACTAGCAGCCCTTCCACTAGTTTCAGTGGTTGTTTCAGCACCATTCCTACAATGGAGACTAGATTTTATAGGAGAAATCCACCCAACCTCAAGTAATCAACACAGATGGATTTTAACTTCCACAGACTACTTCACCAAATTGGTGGAGGCCACTCCAGTTAGAAATGCTACAGATACAGTAGTGATCAAATTCATTGAATAAAACATTTTGTCTGGATTTGGTTGTCCTCAACAGAGATTTATTGATAATGCCACGGCATTCAGTAGTGTAAAAATTATTGAGTTCTGTCAAAAATATAAAATTTTACTACATTATTATACTCCTTACTATCCTCAAGGAAATAGTCTTGCAGAATCATCAAACAAGAGTTTGTTCAAGATATTTAAAAAGACTATATAATACCATAAGAAGAATTGGGATAGTTACCTTATCTATCCAGTTTGGGCTAACAGAATATCTCCCATGAGATCAACAGGTAAATCTCCATCCTAGTTTTTCTATGGTAAAGAGGCCATCTTTCCTACTAATTTGGCTTTCCCTGTTCTTAAATTTTTACAAGATTCTAGTGAAGAACCTGATGATTTCTCTAGAAGGATAAATCAGATTATAGAATTGAATGAAAACGGACATGAGATTCAATAAAAGCTAAGGAAATATCATAATAAGATGAAAATCCTTTTTGATAGGAAGGCAAGGGAAAGAGACTTTTGGGAAGGAGATCTAGTTTTGATAAGGGATGCAAGGAGGGAGGACAGAGGTAAACATGGTAAATTTGAAAATATTTGGTTTGGACCTTTCAGCATTGTTGAATTAAAAGGTAACAACACCTTCATTCTACAAAATTTGGAAGGACTGTTTTCTTCATTGTCTGTCAATGGAAGATTTCTGAAGCATTGCATCCAGTACTGAAGACTCTGAAGAAGATTCAAAATCATCATTGTCCATTACCAGTTTTGTTTAAAAAAATTTAGGTCTATTTTATTTTTCACAGCAAAGACTACATTAGATCGAGGAGAAAGCACTTGGATCTGCTTGTTCTCTGTATCCTACAGGAGGAATCAGTCCCCAATCGGAGCCGATGTTGTAACATATTTGGTTTTCATAAGTTATAATATTAGATAAAAATAAATATCAAAATGCTAAGTGAGGATATGAATGGAAAAAGAAAGAAATCAAAAAATGTTAGGACTATGGATTATTTTATATATTCATATCAATAAAATGATAGAGGTAGACTGCTCTAAAAAATGAAGGCATCAAAAAATGTTAGGAAAGAAAATAAAAATGGCTGCTTTAGTTTCAAGAGAGATAAATTTGTATAGGGTTTCTTGTTTAAATACGTTATTAAAATATTAATTTTATTAATTTATGATTAATTTTCTTGAAAAAGCATTAATCCTTGTTTTTAAATTATTAGCATAAAAATTTATTGTAAACATGGACCATATTTTTTAAACTAATGTTGCTAAAGGAAAAAATAGTTTTTTTGGGTTGTGAATAAAGTCCACACATCTTTCAATAGCAGACCTTTTCCCTACCCAGATCAACGGTGGGGAAACATTTTGCACCCCCCTTGTCCATTTCCCGTTAATGCAAGGCAGGGTGGGTCCGAAAAGTAGTATTAATGGTTGGTGAGCCACCCTTACATGTTGCTCTCTTATGACTTTGCACCCCCCCCCCCCCCCCGGCCATAAACAACCCGCTACCCCCTCCGAAATCCACTTGTGTTTTTCCTTCCACTAATGGCTCTTGACCCCCACACTTTGACCGTTAGCCTTCACCCAAACAATCGCTTCCACCTCATTTGACTATTTCCCATCTGTCCCTACTTGTTTATCATATTCTCCTGTTGCAGTCCCACTCCTAGACTGTTAGCTACCATGTCATTACACCTCTCCAGTATCATTAGTTGTTACATTCACATATCAAACCATTATCATAAACCTTTTGTGCTATAAATAAACTAAACCTCGCATGTTTATCACTTTTGACTGATCCATCTATTTTTTGTTGGAGGTATTCAAAATATATTGGGCACAGTCACCAAGCAAGTCCATTTTCCCTCACACCAGATTGTGTTTCCTTCCCTCTATCATCCATTTATCCATTTCTTTCCCTTTTGCCTATTAGCATGGCTCCAAATAGAAAATACAAGAAGCCAGATTTAGAAGAGGACCCTGCTACTATCACCTCAGTTGATCTTGACCATATCCCTCTCACAGACTATTTCTACAAAATCACTGACACATAGTGTGAGTTTGATTTCCATGAACTGCAACTATAGCTGAAGAAGAAATAGCTTGACTGCCAAGATCCAATCAGATTCTAGGAATCTCTTATTCCTTTCTTCAGCTTTCCCAAAACCTATGAGTTTCTAGACCTAGTTATCTGATGCCAAACCAGATATGACCCTGTTAAAAGGGAAGTAGTGGCTCAGGATGGATACATTCTGTTTACCATTACTGCTAATACCATTAATAGAATTCTCTTGATTCACCAATCAGACTCCATGAGCCAGTTTTCACAAGTAGCACTTATGGATCTGTACCATAAGTTGACCTTTCCCCAAAGAGCCCAGATCTTTGAGATCTTCCTACCAGAAGATGTTGAATTGCCAAAGAGAAATCCACCCTATCCATCTTCAATATTTCTTGAAGCCTATAGACATATTATTTCTCTACTCTCTTACCTGTTAAGCTATCCAGATGAACAAATTGTTGATGAATCCATCCTTGGATTCTTTTCCATTTTTAATAAATATCGGCAACCTGCTTTCATGTATAATTATAGTCAATTTTTGGCTGATAATATACATGAGAAATTTATGAATTTAACCACACAGGGAATGTTTAATTATAGCTATGTACCTTTTCATATGTTTCTTTTTCAGCGGGGAGATTTACTACCAATCATACTCAGCAGACAAGACGAACAAGGAGTAAATCAATCAGCCATCCATTGGACTGAGATAGTCAGAACTATTTCAAAAAAATTTACTTTCTCAGACTTCATAGATGCATTCATACATCCAGTGGCACGACTCCTCAGTAGTCAGACAGAACCTTGCAAAAATAAGGATATATGATTGTAAACTTGCACCATATAAGTTGTCAAAGTATGTTCCAATGAGAATCTTCTCTTTAGAATATATTAGGCAGATGATCAACATGGATGACCTACATTTTGTATCAGGGAAGAGAAAGTCAGAATTCAAAATCAAATCAAACATTGTCTCATTTATCTGCAGCACTAGATCAGTTGGTGTTGAGGCAGATACATTATTGAAGAACATGAATTTTCAGCATAGCTTTACTTGGTCTTTTGACCATTGTGGCATTATTTCAACTTTAAGGGTTGAATTAAAAACAACCCTTTAAAATCACACTCCAAGACCATAAATATAGAAGTTCATGAATCAGGAGCAGTGGGCTGAAGGTACACTTCAAGAAGCAAAGGAGCAGATTTTATCCATGTCAAATGTACAGACTCCAGTTGCTCAGATTAAGCAACAAAAAAGGGTAGGAGAAGAAACTCCATCTGCCATGGAGATAATCAAATAATTCACAGTTCAACAAAAGAAGCCAAAGATTGGATTGGCGGTCTCAACAAAAGAGAAATAGCCAGAAATTATTGACCTTGGAGATCCAGAGGTCTCTACGTCAGCAGGAACAAGTGTTCCAAAAACTCCTCCTACAACTTCACCTTCTGGAGATCATTCAGACTACTAGAACCAGCTCACTTGATGACCAAAATATATTTTCAAAGTTCCTAGAAATTAAACAGAAGAATGAGGCCCTGAAGTCTAATGTCTACAACCAATTCTAGAAGCAGACTTCCACTTCTCAACATAGACTTCTCTTTGATTTTGAAAGTGAGAAAGGTAGGATGCAAATGGCTTTCTTACAAACCCAAGTTGCATTTCCAAAATCTCCATCAGTGTACAATAAGACTGTATTTTCATTTGATACCAATCCAATTCATCCAATTGATAAAATGGATATGCACAGACAGTCTCGTGAGATGTTATTTTCCACCATGACTACTACAGCTATGTCTCTCTCTAAGATTAGGATTTCCTTATCTAATGGTCAATCTCAGCTTAAGATTGAAAATTTGTCTTCCTTAGCTAAATATAACAAACTCAATTCTTTGCAATACCTTGTAGTCAAAATTGGATATGATCTGAAGGAATGTAAGGCAGTAGAAGAAATCCTTAAAAATAAAAATGCAGACATTGTAGCTCTGTGAAAACAGTTAAAACTTCCTTCTACAGAGGACCCACAGACGAAGGAAATTGAAGAAAGTGAGCAGAACATAGAAGAAATGCTCAAGCTAATTATTGATCAAAATATTCAGATTAATAAAATGGAGGATCAAATTGAATGATTACTTAAAGAGAAAGAAACATCTCAGCTTGCCATGATTCCAGTCACAACAGTCCCTATAGCAGTTGTAGGTACAGATCCTAGTTCATCATAAACGGCAATTGAGTCTACACCAACAGAAGTTGATCCAGCAAATATAGCACAGGAATTGGCCACACAGAAGAAGGAAAATCAGAAGCTGCTAGAAAAGTTTAAAAACTTAGAAACATAGAAAATTAAAAATGATACTCTGTATATGGAGGAAATGTAGAAGTCCCACAGATTAGGACTCAAGCTTATGAAGTTAGAAAATAATTTTTTAATGGAATATACCTTGGCCCAAGCCAACGAAAGTATTTGGAAAAAGATCATCCAATCTGTTACACCATTTTTTGGTCATCTAACCTTTCACCATTAGATGGACCCAAGTACACCATGTAAGACCAGTTTTACCCTAAGTAAAACTGCTTTCACTATGTTAAAATAGGAAACCCCAAAAGGAAATACTAAACAAGCCTATATTTGTTTGATTTTCCTCATGGAATAATTAATTAAACCATAATTTAATTATTATTCCCAGTCATGTTTAACCCAAAAACAAAGAAATTAATTAGATAAACCTTTATTTATCTTATTATTTTCTATGAATAATTATTTAAATCTTATTTAGATAATATTCCTTGTTAAATATGACCAAATCACCCACAAATAATTAAATAAATCATTATTTATTTAATTATCCTTCAACCACTTCCTTAAAAAGATAAATAAATCATTTATTTATTTATTATTAACAAATAAGGGGATTTGACCCAAGTCAAATACTTTTTCCCTCCAACAAATATAATAAAATATTCCATAAAAGGTGGATCTAGATTTGGTTAACATTATTTTAATCATGCACCAAGATCTAGAATGACCCAATATTTTGTTATAAATAGGAGGGTTTTCCCCATCATTCTTCACCTTTTGTTGCCTGTTAGATCACTCTGGATCTATACACTTGGTCTCATCTCTATCATTTTCTCCCATTGAGCTCTATCTTCTACATTGGGTTTTCTACATCTACAAGAGAGAGAAAGCTTAGATCTGAAGTGCTGAGGACTACAAAGAACCCATCCCATTGAGGAGATCTGGATACACCTTCTTGTTTCCTCCCCGGTGCCCTGTAATATAAAAATTCATTCAAAAATCGTGTTCTTGTCTTGTCTGTTGGATGCATGGAGCAAACTCTTTACTTTACTGCTTAATGTCTTTCCATTTATAGATCTGTTTGTTGCAGCATTTTAACTACTAATCGCAGATCTGAAGATGTTTGGCAGCTTCTATTGTTGTTAGGGCTATTAGTTATGCGTAGCTAAAGTGGTTCTTTTTCGTACACTTCGACGAAGAATTCATACTAACAAATGGCGACTCCACACGGGTTTTAAATTACGCCCGCTGTCGTTTTTCATATTCCTGCATATCCAGCTACTTCAGGCCCTAGGGCTTCTTTTTTAGCTGCTTAGTTTTTCTCTTTTCATGTCATTTTTCTCACATAAAACCCTAAAAACCTAAAATTTCTAACTTCCGTGTGTTTCCGGCCCTATTGCGCAGGTAAGCGACACCAGCCGCACCTGAGACGGCAATTTTTCAGAAAATCTGCCGCCGAAACAGCCGGAACGGGGGGGTCGCACCTTTTGGCCCAAAACCTGCAACCTGGACGCACCTTTTGGCCTGTTTCCTGCGACCTCAACTCAGATCAGGTCAGAACCTGCGACCTGCCTTTTTTCCGGCATTTTTTCTGTAATTTTTCTGGGTTCTGCTGCAGCCTCTGCCAGGGTTTTCCAGCCTCTGTCTCAGCCCGCCTTGACCAAGATCTGATCTGTTTTTACTCATCTAAGTGGGAACCCAGCCCCTTAGGGCTTTAGTACCCTCCACTTTTTTCCTTAAAAAGATAAATAAATAATTTATTTATTTATTTTTCACTAATCAAGGGATTTGACCCAAGTCAAACACCCTTTCCCTCCAACAAATAATAATAAAATATTCCATAGAGGTGGATCTAGATGTGATTAACATTATTTTAATCATGCACCAAGATCTAAAAGGACCCAATATTTTGTTATAAATAGGAGGGTTTTCCCCATCATTCTTCACCTTTTGTTGCATACTAGATCACTCTGGATCTATACACTCGGTCTCATTTTCTGCCATTGTTGCTCCCATTGAGCTCTACCTTCTACATTTGGTTTTCTACATCTACAAGAGAGAGAAAGCTTAGATCTGAAGTGCTGAGGACTACAAAGAACCCATCCCATTGAGGAGATCTGGATACACCTTCTTGTTTCCTCCCAGGTGCCCTGTAATATAAAAATTCATTCAAAATTGTGTTCTTGTCTTGTCTGTTGGATGCATGGAGCAAACTCTTTACTTTACTGCTTAATGTCTTTCCATTTATAGATCTGTTTGTTGCAGCACTTTAACTACTAATTGCAGATCTGAAGATGTTTTGCAGCCATTATTGTTGTTAGAGCTATTAGTTATGCGTAGCTAAAGTGGTTCTTTTTCGTACGCTTCGACAAAGAATTCATACTAACAAATGGCGACTCCACACGGGTTTTAAATTACGACCGCTGTCGTTTTTCATATTCCTGCATATCCAGCTCCTTCAGGCCCTAGGGCTTCTTTTTTAGCTGCTTAGTTTTTCTCTTTTCATGTCATTTTTCTCACATAAAACCCTAAAAACCTAAAATTTCTAACTTCCGTGTGTTTCTGGCCCTATTGCGCAGTTAAGCGACACCGTTATAGCCCAGGCAACTTTTCGGAAAGTACGCGAAACAACCGAACAGAAGTACTGCCACAGCTGGCTTTCGACTGGAGCCATGCAGCACATTTCACTGCAGCCTCAACTCGGATCGGTCGGAACTGCGACTTTCAGCCGCTTTGCATTTTTCTGGGTTCTGCTGCAGCTTCTGCCAGGGTCTTTCAGCCTCTGTCTCAGCCCGCCTTGACCAAGATCTGATCTGTTTTTACTCATCTAAGTGGGAACCCAGCCCCTTAGGGCTTTAGTACCCTCCACTTTTTTGTGGAAGAGTTTTAGCTGTTTCAGCCGTCGGTTTCAGAGCTTCAGCCCCCTCTTTTCCAGATCTGTTACCTCACTTTCAGATCCATTGAAATCAGCCTCTTTTCCTTTCAAATCACCTCTTGTCGTTTTGTTTGGACCTCCTCTGAAGGCCTCTGCCTTGCCCCCCGGTTTTTGCTGATTTCCCTTTTCCAGCCACCTTGCCTCTGTCTCTTGGCTGTGATCTGCACCCCTTGTCTGCAGCTTTATCCTCCAGATCTCTGTCCCCTTTGACCCTAGATCTGTCGAGCTTCCTTTGTGTGTGTTTCCATAGTTTTTCCCTTTCTTTTAAGCATAGTTGTGAGAGACCCACCTTCTTGGGTTAGATAGATGCATATGTAGCTGTTATTTCTCTGTTATTTCAGCATTTTATTATGTTCTCTGTAGGTTTATTTTCAGCTACGCAGCACACTTTTTCTTGCTCTCAACAACGGAAAGGGTTTAAAAATTAAAATTAACGCACGCCACACACTGACCCTAAGTGAAGAAGCGCCTGGTTAACACCGCCCGGCAAAGACTCTAAAATCAATTGTCACTGCACCTTTTCTGCCCTTGACCGTAATTGATTCTATCCCCTTGTTGCCCCTGTCGGTTTCCTTCTTCCTGTCATCATTGCGCCCCCAAGGCGCCTTTCCCGGAGACTTCTTGGCCTTCATCCTCAGTTTCCGGTTGATCGACCTGCTCCGCACCGCCGTCGTCGAGCCAGTCCACCTTCGAGTCCGCACTCCGACTCCTCTCCTGTTTCATCGGGTCCCCCTTCTCCTTCCGGTTCTCCCCCTTTTATCTTCACCATGTCCGGATCAGGTTCTCCCGGCCCCAATGCCGGCCCTACTTCTAGCGGAACCGTCACAACCACTACTCCGGCCACCCCTGTGCTGCCGTACATTGCCGGCCTCAGCCTCCCCGATTTCCATCAGTTGATTAACGACCCCATTCACCATAATACCACCTGGCCCGCTATGCCCACCAAGCTACCCTCCGACATCCCTAAGTTCGAGGGCCTTAATGGCGAAGACCCAACCAATCACGTCCGGTCTTTCCACATGTGGTGT